>OW121691.1:11237201-11416245 GCA_933228735.2 Amblyteles armatorius | reverse complement strand
TTGTAATCAAGAGTACAATGCGCTCTTCAACATGCCGTCAATTTATTTTGTATCAAACAGAAACTGTATTTATTATTATAAATATAAGACAGCGGCGGAAACCGGGCCGTTTGCTTTAGTAATAATAATGGCTGTCTCGATTTTGGGTCGCGGGATGAGCGACTGACTTGCGGATTTTATGGGTCGTTTGTCAGATCGACTTGCACCCCCGAGGATCTCTGCGAAACGGAGGCTTATCGGTACCCGCAGTTTCCTGCTTTTTTCTTTTATTTTTTGTAAATTTTTATTGGATACCCTGTTACGGACCTTCTTCTTACGTACCCGGAGAGGATTTCGTCCGGAAGCTAAGAGCCCGATAAAATATAAATTGGCACTTTTACGATCGGTAAAACCGCGGGTATGGTCAAGAGGAGGGATTAGTTGGTCGACGAGGCGCGAGTATATACTCGATTACGCGTACTCTTTTGATGCGCGATAAAATCTGTTTTTGACGATTTTTCGTTCCAGCGCCGTTCCCTAATCCGGAGAGGAAGCATCGCGTCGACATACTTATATGAGCGTACAGGGATACTTATAACCAGCGTGATGGGAAAAAATGTCGGGGAGACGGAAAATTTTACGATATAATATCGATGGTCGGAAGTGAGAAGGGCGTACGAACTGTGCACAAGCTATGCTCGTACGCCCTTCTGGCATCAAACCGTCGATAGACACTTTCGAAGGTTCGTTTCCAGAGTTACGTGCTGTCGTTATTATTCTCCCGCATTTTTTTTACGTGTCATCAGCTGTTAATGAACACTGTACAAAAAAAATCGTCTGGAATTTGATGGTAAACAGTAAAATAATAATTGCGTAATATCGGCTGACGAAGATGCGTAAAAATAAGTTTGTTACATAAGTGACAAGCTAGTGTCTTCAGGTTCGAAAATGCAAACCTGTGCCTTTATTTCCCGTGACATTAACATTTTTAGTTTGCACTTTTGTTTGTAAAACTAGAGACGGATCGTGCGATCGGAAAATTAACAAATAAAAAATATTGGACTTTTGTGGACAATAAGTTGTAAAAATGCCGACACCGAAAAAAAAATTACATAGTAAAAACAATACTGACTTTTTACCATAAAATTAGTTCCCAAGGGTACTAAAGTTAGTTCCTACCTAATTGAATGCCTATTTCAATTCTAATAAGTTACTTTAAATTTCACTCTAAAAGTCCATTAATTTTTCACGACAATTTTACATTAAATTTAATGCGCAATTTTTGTACTAAAACTTCCAGTCCGGTATATAAAATTTACGATTTTTCTTAACAACAAACGCGTCTGCGCAGTACAGTTTCTTAAGTTTCGGTACTGTTGCTCGGTCAGTGACAAAAACCGTAACAAAAAGTTATTCGCAACGGTTGTTTTTACGGGAAAGATGAGAACATCGCTTTCGATCGAATAATTCTGCAGAGCGATATTCTACGTAAACGGGGTTTCACTGTACTTTCTGCCATGCCTAGCCCAACGCTTCCTATGCTCTGTGTTTCCGGGCCAACCTTCATCCGGGTCCATCATCTTCACCCCGTTTCTTGCCCGACACTCCGCGTCTCTTGTACCTGTCGTCTCTCACTTGTATTAAGTACGTGTTTTCTCTAGTAGTTTCACACAATATACGTCGACACCCTCAGGTAGCTGAGGTGGCTTGTCCGTGCCATTGGCAAAACTAGCTCTGTATACATCCGAGAAACAAAAAGTGCAGCGTCGGACGATCGCGGCTTGGCTCCGTACCGAAGGGAAGTGGAAGCTTCTGTGATCAAGAGGAGAAAAGGTGAGAAAGCACGTGCTTTTGTTCGCACGTTACTCCTTTCGCCTTCTTTGCAACCTACTTTCCTCAAAAAGCTTTTATCCGTACTTCTCGCCAATCTATCCATCTCCCGCCCCGTTCTCTTACTTAGTCACCTAGATAATATCTTCTGATCCTCGTCGACACTTCGTCGGGCAGTTTTTTCTCACCTTTTTCTGTGATGATGCGAAAGAAGGAAAATGTGTCTTGCCATCAAGCAAGAACAATTCCGAGTCGCACGTTTGGGAAGAAATTGTGTTTATCCATTGTTGCCACGGACCTGGAAAACCGGGAAAAGTCAGGGAATTCCCATTGAAGAATTTCGCGGCAACCATGTTGACGTTTCTCGACTGTTTTGATTCTATGGGGTGTTGTTTTTGTGCGAGCAGCGAGCTTAATTGTCAGCTGACTGGCAAGACATTTGTCTGAGTCATAGCAATCTTTTATTCCTGGCTCCCCGATGTTTCCCTGGAGACATTATAGTTACTTATAGCTATATATGGATACAGTTATATATAAATATATATACAGATAGGGGAGACTGGGTCAAAATGGGACAGAGGCGAAAAACGCAATTTTCCAATAATTTTGCCCCATTTTGCCCCATCGATACATGCGGACTTTCTATCCCGTTTTATCCACTGCCCCATATTGCCCCGCTCTTCCCTATATGTATTCTATAGTTCCGTTGGATTCAATAGAGGTGAGAATTGATCGTCGGTGACCCAAATATTCTATTCTTACGTTGAAATCGCCGGTACTTTTGCCGTTCGGCCCTTTCCGGCTTGCACAGAACTTGCATGGAAGGCGAGAAAATCCACTCGAAGAAGATTCGTCCCAGCCCCTCTGCTTTCGTGCAAGCACGTGAGCTCGCGAATGGCCTTGCTCTCTCCCTCCGTTCGTCGGACCCCACTCTTTCGTGTAGCTCTCGGGATTCCCAGACTTCAACTTCGGTCAGGGACGAATCCGAGGAAAAAGAATCCCCTCTGTAAGGTGACGCAGGGCTCCGGGTCAAAGCTAGTGGGGAGGACGGTGCGATGCAAGAAAAATGAGATAACCTCGATAGCCGATCGAGCATTGTAGGTCGCCGAAGGCCCTCTTAAAAATGGGTCGATTGACCCGAGACACCTAGAGGCCTCGAAGCTGAAAACCGGCCAACAGACACGATATTTTTCTCTCGAATTCATTTATCCATTATGTTTATTTTCCGAAAAAAAATGTCAATTCGATAGAATAATCTGGAAAGTCGTTTCTTTTGCCGCACGGACGTGCAAAGACGAACTTTGTAGTTTCCCGGGTAGACGATAGAATACATATATGTATGTAGTGTAAGGTTGAGGAAATCAGCGAGAGTTCTCGAACTATAGAATGCTTATTTGGGCGAGCCAATCACAATGCCCCGACTGGATGTATGTTCGGGCTCACAATGGCGAGGCCTAACGCGGGGGCATTAACCCTAATCGCGGCCATTCATAAGCAAATTCGATTTCAACCCCCCTCCCCCGCCCCCCTCTCCTTTCCCGGTTCGACTGGCTTTCACTCGTATTCTCTCCCTTGGCCCGTAGCCCGGGCGATTCCTAATGTTTTGTCGGGTTACCCGTGATCGCACCCTCGCGATCTCACACCCCTTCCGACCTCCGCTCGATTCCACCCCGCAGTCCCAAAAACCAACCCCTGAATTTCGCGCCTCGATTTACTTTCTCGCGGCGACGGCGAGTCACGCCTTGTCGATTGCTTCGCACCTTTTTTCATTATTTTAAGGTAGTCCTTTCGTTATGTCTGACGCCGCCTAATTTCGAGAGAGGAACGAGATTAACACACTTCTCGGTGGAATAAATATCTGAAAAAAATCGAGCACATGGAAGGTGCTGAAAAGATTGTTTTTGCATGATAATAATTCTTAAATGTTCTTAACAAATCGCTGAAGGATAAAAATTGTACAACAAATTACCCAGAAAACTAATTTTTTTTGTCACAAAAATGATTTGTGCATTTTTCTGAGTACGAATGAAGCTTCTCAGAATTTTATGTAATGTTTGAATATTGCGATTTTAAACAAATTTTAATCTATAGCAAACGCAATTCTGAAAAATTACATAAAATTCTGAAAAAAATTATACGTATTCAAAATAAGTAACAACTCATTTTCATGAGAAAAAAAATTAGGTTACCGGGTAATTTGTTGCATAATTTTTTATTTCACTAATTTGGTAATAACATTTTGGAATTATTATTATGCGCAAACAATCTTATCAGCATCTTCCATATGCATACCGGTTATTAAAACTACAAATCTTTTGTCTGAAGTTTACAAAAATGTTCATTAAAAATGAGAATTTCACTGTAAAATTGCAACGCACATGCGTTTGAAATTTCAGAAACAGTTTATTTAAAAAAGTTTCCAACACCATTCATTAATTTTCAAACAACATTCTTTTACGGTATAACGAAAGAACTGCCTTAAGGGAAGGCCGACGTTTTTTCAAAAACTTAATTTTTTTTTAGAAAGTGCGTGTAATTTTGATCATCCCCGCGCTAGACGGGCGCTCGGTGCGTGCGCCACCAGATAAGGGAGCTAAAACTCGAAGTTGTGAAATCGCGAGGAAAAAAAAAGAAAGAAAAAAGAAATAAAGTAAATAAAAAGCGCTCGTAGCCGCGAGGCAAGAAAGCAAGGGGGCGAAGCTTCTTATCCCGAGCGTGTCGGAGGATAAGCCGGGAGACGAATGGCCCAGTCCCGCAATCTACGCGACCCCCCTTATTTCCGATGGCCCTTGCACCCAAACTACGTCGAATTCTGCACGTATACGACTGTACCGTCGGGCATCGCCATCGGGCACCTGGCATCTCGGGAAAGCCTGAAAAATCTACACACACGATTCATCTTCGCAAGCCCCTCCCCCCCCCCCCCCCCCCCCCTCCCGGCCCCTTCGAGTCAACGGTATATACTGTACAGGCACGCACTCCGTTTCTTTCTTTCCGCCCAATGATTGATACCTGTAACGATCTCGATGGATCACGCGGCGGACAGTTGGGTAAATCAATCTCGATTGTGCCGCCCGCAGGCCTCGATCTAATTATCGGACGATGAAAGCGATTTTTTTCCAAGAATAGAAAAACAGACTGCCTCCCAAAAAATAAGAAAAAATGTACGAGGCCAAAATAAAAATAGCTACAGCAGTATAGCAATATAGGGATTAAAATGTATAATACATATAGGTTGAAAAGTTTGAAAATTTAACTGACTTTTCATGCCCATGAACGTCCGCAATGTTGTTCCTGTTGATTTTACATTTTTCTCTTATAGTTATGAAGAAAATATAAAATTAACATAAAAAATAACTGTGGTCGTTTGCGGTCAAGTTTTGTCAAATGTGCAGATCGCCTCTACCGGGTAAGCCGGAAAATACAGCGGGATCGAGAATTTGATAATATCGTAGGGAATTCTTGGCTATAGTTAAATAGGTCGAATTCCATTGAGCATACACGACCGTATAAAGTTAGGCACGTAAGTACGTGCAATGTATGTTGGATAGAAGATAGAAGTTAAGGTCGTCCAGTTCGTCGTCCTATGGTCCAATAATCTTAACGGGATCTCCGCAGCACCGATGAGATTTCGGGTGAAATCCGCCGTCATCCAAACCTCCCCCTCTGCAGATGTTGCGATACGATTTCGTGAAATCGTCGACGTAAGTTCGAAATTATTGCGAAAACCCGCCCTAGCATTTCCGGTCTCCGAGCTCGGGCTGTTACACACAGATATATACTATTTGATAGTTGGTACGGTATAAGGAGCGTAAGGTACACTATATGTATAATGTATCATTATATAGTATATATATATATAGATGCAGTAAACTGAGCCGAGACTTCCGTCGAGTTTCACCGAGAGGGAGAGGAACCTACGCGCGGATTATTCGGTTTACTTTGGCCACGAACCGACATTCTTACGACTTAATGAATTTCCGGGTGCTCTATCCGATCCCCCCCGCCTTTGCGTTTGCTTTCGCCTTCTCGACGGCAAGAGAATCCGGAATATTCAGAGAAGAGCTAGCGCGCCCAGCGGACTCGGAGATAAAACAAATTTATTATTTTCGCTTCGCTGCTGTTCGTCGAATTATTTTCATAGCGATATTGTTCAGGGTAGAACGACAACAATATTTGAAAAAAATTGTTCTTGTCGATTACCAACGTCCGCTCGAGTTCAGGCAAAATTTCACACTGGACTCGTGTTCAGCCAGAAAATTCACATTGTAATATAGGATTGACAACTTGAAGAAAATTCATTTTTAAACATTTCCAAAAATTATAAATATTTTTCCCGAATTTGTCTTTCAATGAATTTTTCTAAAACTCCTGCAGTGGTTCGGTCCGGACATATAAATGGTAGTATAGAATCGACAACCTAAAGAAAATTAATTTCAGTTTTTCCCAAACAAAAATAGCCACACCTTAATCGTGCCTTTAAAAGTATGTTCCCGAATTTGTCTTTCAATGATTTTTTCTGAAACTCCTGTAGTGCCTCATTCGTTCGCGGTCCGCCCTACATCCAGCTGATCGATTCCACCGAATTGAAGTTATATTTGGTGGTCGAAGAAAAGAAATAGGAAATAGGTCCAGCAGAATGTATCCATGGAGCTTTACAGCCCCGAAATTGGGGCAGCGTACTTGCCACCGTCGTCGCAAGAGACGTTAACGACTTCGTGACTTCTGGTCGGTGGCGAGTTGTTGCCGGAGTTTAGGGCAGCCGCAATAAGTGCGAGGTCTGGACGGCGCCTCTCGGCTCCCGACACACAGCCAAGAGGCTCTTCTCCTCGTCGTGTGTCCACTTCGGGGCTCGTTCCGAAGGCTCCTTCGAGAATCGCTTCAACGATTCGCCTTATAGCTCGCTAATGGCCCAACTTTCGCGAAGCCAAACTGTAACAGTCCTGGCGTTGGCGTAGGAACGTCGAGCGCGCCCGTCGAGTGGGCCGGAAAAACTTGCGACGAAACTTCCCCGATAGTGATAAAATTAATTTTTCGTCTTCCTCACTTACCGCTACGGCGAAAGGTTTATTTTTGTTTTTTTCCCCCTTCTTTTTTTGACAATCGAATATCGTGCCGACTTCTTATCCGACGGCCGCGAGCGAAACGGAGAAAATTTCAAGTTGTTTCCATGGAAAAAAAATCTCTCGCGACCCACATGTAGTGGGTGAAACTTTCTTCGACAATATCGGCGATAAATTATAGTCCTGTAAATCCGGCGATACGTGTTTAGTCGACTATACAGGGTAACTACGCTGGGCCGTAGTTACGCTGTAGTTGTTGGGGCAGTACGCGACAACCACGTGTTTGCAATATTAACCGTAAACGTAGAACTTTTCCGAGCTTAACTGGGCGACCGATGGGTAAAGCGCACGATGGTAGAGCTGACGAACTTCGCTTAACCGGGTGGGGAGGCAAGAGGGGCGAAACACAATTCATAGAAAGACATTACAGCACATTGTAGTCATAAGTCGAGCTGGGGAATTGTTCTTGCGAAACAGAAAATTGATCTTCCTGGGCGCAAATTTGTCGTTTCTCGTAATCCATGTCCTCGTAAAGACACGAGAAATTTTTCTCGCTTTCGTGTCGAAGGGTTAACGCGACGTAGGAAAGTAACCAAAAATTCCCTACCAAGTTCGACCCTTCAACGGTCCATGCGGGGCCTTCGAGACCTCAAATGCTTTTTTAAGCCAGCCAAAGATTTAAAAATATTAATTTGTTTATTTACCTCTTCGAATTTAAAGGGCATATCTGCCTCGATATATTTCTCGGTAAAATTACATTATTCATAGTTTTTTTTAGTTTAAAAAAAAAATATATATTTTGATGTCTATTTTCAATAAAAGCGTCAATAACAGTCTGGCGGATCGGCGAAATCCGACATCCGAGAAATTCCACGTTCCGCGATGCAAAACTTGTTAAAGTTTCTCGGTTCCCGATCGTACGGAGGTTTGATCGTTAGCCGTGAGAAGTGTGAGCGAGAATGGCAACAGAAGGGAGAAATATCGGGAGGGCGAAGAAGACGAGAAAGAGAGTAGAGTCGCTCGCCGCTACCCCTGGCAGTCGCCACCCTGTCTGGGTCATCGCGTGTCGCCCTCTCAGCCACGAAGCTGCTTTCTCTTTCTCCCTGGCCAGCGCCAACCCGGTGGAACACGTATAGTTGTAGCTGACGCAGTCATACATAATATCCATACAACTCCCCCACCCTTCCCCCTAAGAGCATTACACGTTTATAGAAATAGGACGGTGTGATGCCGGCAGGGCGAGTTTAAATATCCCATCGCCTCGGAATAACGACGTTTGCGGCGACAACGATACTCGCCGCCGTTCCTCCTCGCAGTCGTCACGTTTAGCGAGACAGAGTTTCCAGTAACTCGCGCGCCGACAACTATGGACGCCCTTGCAAAATGGCATTCAACGACCACATGAACGTTTCACAAAAAAAAAAAAAAATAATAAAATAAAATAAAATAAAATAAAATAAAATAAAATAAAATAAAATAAAATAAAATAAAATAAAATAAAATAAAATAAAATAAAATAAAATAAAATAAAATAAAATAAAATAAAATAAAATGAAAAAAAATAAAATAAAATAAAATAAAATATTAGCGGAGAATCAACTATTTCTGGTGGCAGGATGTCTGAAACCCGCAGCTATGGGTACATTTACAGGTGACGCTGCCGGCTGCACTCGGAGCAGGGCTAGGGTCCGGTAACGAAAATAGAACATAGCATTTATTTCCCGGTCGTTTGACACATTTCCTTTCAATCACATATTTCCCACGCGTCGTACACTAGAGCGGCGAGCGTCGAAAAAAAAAAAACGGTTCTTCCACTTCTGGTTAACAAAGGGAATTGCAATAATAGAGTCGTTATCGGGAAATTTAAAAATAGTTTGGTTTCTCGGTATTCGTTCTCACCGTTTGACACTCTTTTTTCAGTCGTATGAAGTTGTACCAACGGTAGCTATTTACGTTATAACAAGAAGGCCACTACCCTTAATACAACTTTGCATTCAGTTTGAACTCTCAGCGCGTTAAAAAATAACTCTATGTATCTCGACGACCTTTGCTCCGAGCTATTGTTACCCGAGGGAGCCTCATTCCCAAAATATATGTTCTTATACGATTTATCTCGTCCGAAGTTTTCCCCGCTTCGGGTAATATGATCGATGAAATATTGGGATTAAATTGAGTGGTGTACTGGTTAGATCGACGTATCGCTGGAAGTCCGAGGCCGTTCGGCTAAGTATAGGGATAGCATAGGGCAGCGGTTTCGATAAATTTATCTCGTATTCGGAACTTCGATATTATACGGAAGTTCTTTAGGCATCAAATTCAGATGCGTTCTCGAAAGCCTCGAGGATTTGGATCTGGATCGAGATGGTTGCATCTGGGAGTTGTTACGTTCGCCTAAGTACAGAGATGGCATAGGGTAGCGGTTTCGATCAATTTATCTCGTATTCGAAACTGTGATATCCTGCGGAAGTTCTTTAGGTATCGAATTCAGGTGCGTTTTCGAAAGCCTCGAGGGTTTGGATCTCGATGGCGATGGTTGCATTTGGGAGTTGTGCCTGCACCATTTTGGCTCCGGTTTCGGTCGCGGGGATGTTGCACGTGGGTGCAAACCTCACTGTGGCTGGCCACGGGCGAATTCGACGAAAGTTCACGGGTCACCGAGTTACGAGGCAAAATGGTGGAGAACCTAGAGAACCTATCTACCTGCGCCGTCGAAGTTCAGAGTTCAACGTCGGTGGATGACGATTCTCACGTACATAATACTATCTATATCTATATATAGTGCAGCTGTATGCAGTTGCATGCTCGCTGGCATTGCCACGTTATTGGCAATGCCAGCGTCGCCTTTATACACACATATATATAGAGCCAACGGAAGTATGCACACAGTTGCCCTATGACTGGCACTCACTTTTCTCAATTTCCCGAATTGCATCGTTCGCGCGGAAAGCACCATTATAAAATGTCATCGGTGGAAAGAAAAAGTTTTTTTTTTAAAAGCTTGTCTTGATCGAACGAGGCTTATTCTGTTGTACGCCAGAAGTTCGCGTTAAATAAATTGTAGGCTAATTCCGGTTGAAATGGCGTTATCTCTTTTTTAGCCGAAAATGGAGATCGGCAAATGAACATTTTTGAAAAATTAATTTCTTCAATTGTTTCGTCTGAATTTGAAGGAATGTATGATTTAATTATCGCGAATCAATTAACCACAATCGATTAAAGGTCGCGGAGCGCGGAGCCTCGTGACTCGACCGATAATAATATAAATCGGTATTTCGGGGACGACGGAGAAGAGACACCGAGTGACTCGTTGAGATTATGTACGGCAAATATTTGCGCGTTTCGACGACGGGACGACAACGACGAGGAGAAGTAAACCATTCGGTTCACATAGGCAGCCCACAAATTCTCTCGTGCACCGATGCACTCTCTCCTCTGTACTGTTTACACTTTGGAGCAATCAATTAGCTAATGAATATTAATTCATAACAAGCAGCGATATTCGCTCCCTTCAATCTGTTATAATAACAACGTCTATGTGAAAATACAAAATGCCAGTGTAATTTTAACGATTAACTGGCTGATATTGCCGATACCGTTACCAATATTTTTTTTCTATAAAAAAAAAATAAAAAAAAAAATAAAAAATTAATAACTTTTTCGAGAGCTTCGCGGAAATCTGGTCGAGTGAAGATTCATGTAGTCCCTTGATTCTCGTCGGGTTTCATGGGTCCAGCATCCTCGTCGCGTCCTCGGGAGCGAGAGCGGGCGATATTGACCGGTGGGTTGTGTACGTTGCATCGTATATCGTATATAGTATGGTGTATACCTAAAGGATAATTGGATCAAGACGGATGAATGCCCGGTTAGCTAATAGAATTTCGTGCACCGGGGCTTTTGTAACATGGGTAGTTTATAGGGAACGAGAAATGGCTCGCTACGAAGTAACACGATATATTTTCGAAAGGGCGCCGTTGATGTTTCTGTTTTACTATTATTTCTTTAATTATAATCATATTTAATTGCATAGCGAGGGCCCTGAAATCTTGGAGATTATGATTCAAATAAAAAAGTAGATCCTACAGCCGGATTGCTAGTTTATTTTTTCTTTTTTTTTTTTACGACTAATTGTATCCCTTGGGTCTCCAGATTTTCGAGTTGGATAACTAAAATAAGAATTAAAAAATAGACCTTAAAGTCTGATTTTCAATTTTTTTTCTTTCTCTCCGAGTTCCTCTTATTTTCATTTCACCCATAAATAATTGTATCACCAAGGACCCGAAATCTCCGATGTGGCGATCCATACAAAAAATAGACCCAAGAGATCCGAGTTTCATTTTTATTTTCTTCATTCCGTCGTCCGAACCCCTTTTGTCTTCCTCTCATGAAACGTACGTTATCTCGGTTGTTGTCCTTGCCTTAGAGCACACACAACGGAGTACACGGCTCGCGAAACGTAATCTCACTGTGGCCGCCACGTACGGGGCCGCCGTACCATTCTTGTGTCCTGGTCATTTGGAGTAGCGGTGGTCGAGACTGGACAAGAGCTCTCCCGCCCCCTCGTCATGCCTGGCTACATCAAAGTGGCAAAGCCGTGGAAAATTACTGCGATGAGGTTTCAAAGCCCGTCGATTCAATATTACCCGTGGGACGGGGTGAACCAGCGCGACCGGCCATCCATTGGCTCTTCTCTCTTCCTACGCGCACCTCCTAAGTCCCCTTTTATGTACCGTAGACTCTCGCGCCAGCTTCTTTTTCCCTCCCCGCCCTGCGTAACAGTCTCCAACTTGTTTTCCGCTTTTCAACCCTTTGTTCCGCGGCTTCGAGTCCTCGACGCGGTTATCCTCGCCCCCGTAGTCATTTCCCATTTTTCCGCCCTACTCGCCTAACCGAATAACATTGTCCGAACCATTGTCCGCGCGCGCGTAGGTTGCGATCCGTAGGAGTGCATTGCATCGCGAAATCGGCGAAACGGAGCTTTACGCGCGTTGGCGGTGCGATAATGGCCAGGATCTTGCCACGCGAAACTTCAATGCAAATAAACATACTATATCGGAGAATCTGTCGCCCAGGGATTCGGGGGCGTTCAGGCTGCGGACGTTGTTCTTTGGCAATGACGTATTCGCAGTCGAGTTCCAACCGAGCGCATCCTGCGGATGGTGCAGGATTTCGCGGAAGGTGTGGGCGGTGCAGCCGGGAAGCTCTTCTGGGACGTTGTGGAGACATACTGGAGTACCCAGGACACATGCAATATGGCTACCCCACGCAGCGGGTAAAGGTCAGCGTCGGGACTTCCAAACCCCGCACTAGTGCGGATTACTCTCGACGCAGATGGGACGAAATTTCTTCCCACACGCGAGCTCCTCTCTCGCACGATCATTCGGGGCTTTGGCACTCGAGTGGAAAATACGGTTCAACGTTGCACCACCCTCTCCTACCCTTTGTTCAATTTCATTTTTCCGGCTCGGGTGCTGTCTCACTCTCCCACTCGTCCGTGAACGTGACGACATTTTTGCGTCGCTTCTTCACGACGAATTTTTCAATTTGTAGCGATCAATTTATAACCATTATGATATTTTCTAGCAGAATGTGTTAAGTTTAACACGAATGCCTACCAGGTTGTCGCTGTAGTTCCTATATAATTAAGAGCTCGTGAGTTTTTACCAGATTTATGGTAACTTCTGTCAGATCCTTTTCTCAGTGCAGATGTACCGACCTTATTTCATCGCTTACCGTCCGGAGACGGTATTTTTTTTCTTCATTTACCCATTTTCCCGGCACATCTGTATAATTTAACGAGGAATCTTCCGGACGGATTACTCTTGCTCATTCGACTCTGTCTCTGGTCCCGCGTCACGGGCCGGCGATCTAAGCGGCGGGGAGCGGTTTATGGCGGATTATCCCTCGATATAGTTCCTGAGAAATAAAGGATGATTCCATCTCGGAGACTCCCATGCCTCTAAGTCCTACGGTACATCCCGGAGTATACGACACACAGTGCCGCACGGCAAGCTCCTCGGATGCCTCATCCGATACAGGATATTTTTCCCTCGTGAGCTTTTCAACGATCCATAACTATCGTACAACCGAGCAATATAAGGATAATGTAGGGATGGCATTCTTCAATAATTCATAACTCATGAAATACGACTTAGGAACGAAACGATATAGTCACTTGAGAGAAAAAAAAGTTTAATATCGGATCTCTAAAATCGAGCACGAAGAAGGCGCCTTAAATTATTACATCTTAAGCTCGGCGCCTCCGGGTGACTCCGTCACGCCCGGCGAAACTCGGAAAGCCCGGGACGATAAGTCTTCTCTCGTCCGACGTGGCAAAGGGGGTAGTTTTATTTGCTCTCGTTGACCAGTTGATGCTGATCAACTACTGGTGTCAGCAGTACGTGCTTGTCTCGATCGCGGCTTGTCTCGATCGTGGGGTTCGTAGTCTCACGTATACGTTACACGTGTACCATGCCCGAGACCACATGTACTTCCTTCCTTTTTCTTTCCTCTGCGTGCAACATTTTGGATCAAATGTAACGTCGCCATGCGCCGATATATTTATTTTCGCTATGCAACAGACATTTTATTTCTTCTGTTCATTTATTTTTCTTAGAAATTCTCGTTTCATCGTTTACGCGTCCAAAAGTCCCGTGACCTTTTAGCGCCTCCAAAGAGCAGTCTTTCACGCATGCTTTGCCGAATTCTCGTCGGAAACCGCGAGCCTCGGAGGAGGGAAAAATGGCACCGCACGTCGGGGAGTTCCGTGCGAGCTTTGATAGCGCAAAGGGTTTGCTCTCGGCACGACAACGAGACCGCAAGGCCGTGCGAGGCATTTTCCAAACTGTACAGTTTCTGATGTGCGAGGCTCTCGGGACCGCAGCCTCGGAGGCCGCGGACGTGAATTTTTATTTAGATTTTTTTTCTTACCTTTGTTACCGGTCTCGGCATAGACGGGGAATTGGTGAGTTCAACCGAACCGGTTAGTAGGTTTTATTAGTTCACGGAGAGACCAAATTTATTTGACTATTTTCGAGACCAGGAGACTTCGCTAGACTGCTGATTGGCCTCGTTCTCGCTAGCCAATCAGTTTACAGTTTATTCTGGCTTCTGTCGTTCCTCTTCGCTGCCGTTTTACTTATACGAGCGAAGCGTGTGAAGTTCCTGAATTTCCAGAGATTTTCCTTCTTTTCTTGGAGGCCCTGGTTTTTGGTTCGTCGAGCTCGTAGCAGTCGAGATTGGGGAGCTGGTTGTAAAATTTTTCCTTCGGAAAATAAGAGGCACCCGAGGAGTTTCGTGGATTTCGAGGTAAAAGAGTTCGATTTGAGGCATCTTCGGTTGGCCGTTGAAGTGGCTGGTTCTATTGTTCCCATCTCCCCGCGTCTCTTTGCTTCGGCTCGACCAACATCCCGAGATAATAGAGAACCGCACAGTTTATGCGAAACTATTTTCACGGATTTGAAAAAAAAAGAGAATAAAGTACGGCACTGTCTGCCCTCGCGTAGCGGAATGGGATTGGTAATGCTTACCGAGATTTATTCCGGTCGTATTTCGAACGAATCGGTATCCTTCTTTTTTTTCTTTTTTTTTACATCTCGCATTGAATCATAAAAAATTCGACTATAAGATTACGGTTCGGAAACATATTTCACATACCCCAGAATACGTAAAACCCGTCCGTCTGTCTGTCCCATCATACGTACAATATCAAACAATGTACAGTGTTTCTCTATTCTCATATCAAATTTAAGCTCGATACCTTCATTTTTACTCGAATTAGATACTTTTTTAGTAATAAATAAAAAAAATCAAATTTCCATGAAATCTGACCGTCTGGATAGATTTTTTGAAAAAAAAATTATATTCTTATACAGTTTTAAGACGCTGGCTCAAAATTTACGGAAGTTAAAGATAGCACAGGCACTTCTCAAAAAATTAAAAATCGCGGGAAATTTTCAATTCGGCCGCAATACAAATAAAAATTGCTCTGAATGAAGAGTCGTGACCACTGCACCAGTGTACTCAACTTCAAGTGGCTATCTCAAACCCTTTCCGACTTATAGCCGTATTAAACGACGCAAGTTTCTTATATATATATCTATATACATACACACTGACAGATACACACGTACTTCCAGACGCCAGGTAAAAATCCCATTTTTCTACGTTTCAAATTGTCATAAGTACTCCGACACTAAAATTTCAATTTTTCTTCTACGAGAACATATCCTGTTCCCTGAGAAAGCGAACATCGGACAAAAGTTTACACCCAAGTAGCCCTTCGTTATTTCACGTAGTCCCTCGAACGAGCTAAGACCGACTCGACGATTGAGTATTTAAAAAAACTCAAAGTTTTACTATCCATAAGTTTTTCGTACCCATGGGTAAATAAAAAAGGGCGGGTACAAGTCGCAAGCTCATCGCGTGTCGTCGATTTTCATTAAAATTGTCTGTCGGCGCGGCGCCCTCGCAAACTTCTCGTCGAGCGTACTGATTTAATACGGCATTAGGGCCTCGTCGCAGCCTCCGCTGGTCGAGAGTCGAAGCAGCGCGCGGACCGAATGTAACCGGACGGGAGAGAGAGAACCCTATCTACTCGTCCGAGGGATCGGTATGATGGATCGTCATTTAATATCCACATAACTTCCGACTGGCACGCCAGCGTCCCTTCCGATCTTCGACGAGCCGTCGAATGCGCTCTCGCGAGGGTACGGGATGATGGCCGGCGAGCGAGACACCCTGGGCGGGGGGGGGGGGGGGGGGCGTCATCCCCCAGGAACGTATACATATACACCCGTAGCTCCACACCGCTCGTCGCACAACGGGAAATTCGAGTTATTTCAACCCTTCCAACTTGCCCCTCCGCCCCCGACGATTCTCGCGAATTTCACGAATACGCAAACACCCCCTTCCCTCGACGCGCCCCCCTCAGAGTCTCAAAAAAATCGTGTCACATCCCCGACTCGACGATATTTAATTTTATGTTCTCGAATTTATTTTTTCTATCATAAATTTAACAGAAGTTGGTAGAAAGAGCCCCCCTCGGTGGAGTTGGGCGGAGTGCGGGGCGGGAGAGATTTTTCGTTATTCGCCCTCTATTAAATCACCGGGAACGCAAACGAACCGTTCGCGAACGAGGTTTCGTCGCTGGCTGCTGTGTTGCTGCTGTTAGTAGATTAAAGTCGTACCTTAGCGGGACCGAGAGCATTTACGTAACCGTCTATGAGGGGAAAGGGTGGCCCGCCTGCGAGGGGGCCGGGGAGGGGTCGGCGAGGGAAAAGGCGAAGAAAACTGGAGTGCGGTGGACTCGGGAGTTACGCTCACGACGCGCGGACCCTCGTAAAGATGCCTACTGTTTTCGTCGTGCAGCGGGGCTCTCGGTGGCTCGGCGCGTTCTCCCGCTCGACGCATAAACTCCTCGAGGTTCGCGAGCCCCGCGGGCTCTTGCTGGGTATACAAGGCTGTAGGTATGTCGTCGCCGCGAATGTGTTAGGCAGGACGACGTCTGCGCGACGCCGCGACTGTACTCGCTGGGGGATTTTTCCCTCCCCGGGCGAAAGAAAATTCGGACGTAACGGAGATCGTTTTATGTACCGAAACCTCTGCCCTACGCTGTTCTTTTCTCCGCTGCTCTCAGACCCGGAACGGAGAACAAGACTCGAGAGATCGGGGGCGGTCGGGCGGAAGGTGCCGGTGAGTTAAGGACTTCGTTGCGTTCCAGGGACGTCGAGTGGGATGGGATGAAACGCAGATTAGATGGCTGCGTCGAACGTGGCCATTCGTGCGAGCGGAAACGGATAGAGACTCGGCGTCTCGGTTTCCTCTAATTTACCCGGGTGGAGAGGGGGAGGAAAAACGTTGTCGGAAACTCGGGAAGCATAGGGGAGGGACATCCGAACTCTCTGGGATTCCTTTAATTCAGGAAGATGGACGGGGGTTGAGGGAAACCGGGGGCGAGCGAGCGATGAGTGGGCGAGTCGAGGATCTTACGATCCGTGAATTTTCTTGGCTAATCTACGAGATCGAGAGGGGGGCATGAAAAAAAAATAGATAGCTTAGTCCGGGTTTGCCAAAAATCCGCTACTCGGTCGCCAGATTTGATTCGAGAAATGAAGCCCGATTTTGCGCGGTAATAAAAAAGTTTGTAACAACGAACACTTCTTGAGAACGTAGATTCACTATTTTCTTGTCTTGTCGATTTTACAATCTTTCGATCGTCAGCGAAACGTTTCATTGATTGGAAAATTATTTAAAAATAAGCGGATTTTTTTTTAAGATCATATAAATCACATGTTTCTCAAACGTCCGAATATTTTTCCATTTTCTTCAATTTTTTGCGTACCATGAAATAAAAGTCTCATCCCAATTGGAGAACCGTGTCCATTTTGCCCCAACCTAGGCCGCTTCTCGGTGCCGCAAAAAAAAATAATCCCACGACCATAATACTGCCTTTTCTGTATTCTTATTTATATACACCCCGAAAAATCTTTATCTCAATCAAAGAAAATTTATTAAGGATGAAGAAAAATCTGTAATGCTCTGTAATACGCTCTACCGGATAATAGCCGCGCCTGTTTTGACGTTAAGTACATGATTTCTTTGGCGCGAATAAACATTTATTTTAAAGTACAAATCTTTGAATACATTTTTTTTACTCCACTAAAGAATTGCCGTCATTTGAATCTAATAAGAAATTTATTTAATTTGAATAAATCTTTTTTCTGGGTGATATATACAAGTATTTGGTTATCTTATTTATCTTTGCATATGCTTTTTACCTACGAGTCAATGAATAACGAATAAAAGTTCCGTCATTCCGTCCATATGGATAATAGATTCTTGCACGTACGCCACCTCGGGGGAGGGGGAGGGCAGAGGGGGGGGAGAGGGGGGGTTGGACGATCGCGTACGTGCCCTAATTTTCTATACCTTTCTTCTTTCTCGCATCGCTCGTGCGAGCGCATATAAAAGGCCGCTTAGACCGCTGCTTTCCACGCACCGCCGTACATCCCCATCCCTTCCGATTCTTCGGCCTCTCCGCCCCTTCTTCGTCCCCCTCGCTTCCATTTGCGTTTTATGACGTTCTCCTCGGGGTGTGCTCGGCTTTCTCACTCCCCGCGTCGTCACGAAGTTATATATACATGTGTTTCCCCGCCACGCACCGTGGAACCACACACTTTTACCTATCTTCCGTAGGCACGGAGAAAGCGCGCGTGTACCGCGCTATGGGTCAATATGTGGCGGCACGCACTTTCCACGAGGTGGTTCGTGGAATCTTCCCGCCTCCCTTTTTTCCCCCTAATATTCCGAGAGCATCGGGAGAGTCAGTCTTTTCTGGCATGCCACGACATAAATCACCGCGGATTAACAATATAAAAAAATATATATATGTATTATATATATATATACTCGGACTCGTGTCACGCGGAGCTGGGGAGGGTGCCCGATGGAATCTTCCCTAAGGGTCGCATGCTTTTTCCTTTTTTTTTTTTTGCGTCAAAGAATACCTTCATTTTTCTACTCAGTTCCCTCCCAACTACATCAACTCCACTCCGGTATTATCCGACGATTAATTGGGAGAGCGTGGCATCGAGGCCGGGGCGAAACGGACCGCCACCAATTTCCCTCGGGACGGAAAGAAAACACTAATGACTCATCCGGAAGCGGTCCCTTTTGCCCCAAAGTCTCTCCTACAGCGATCTAGCCAGTGATAAAAAAAAATTCTACGTTCCACTCGTCCATCAATGCGGTTCAAGGCGGTTTTGCATCGAATTCCGAGTTCCCCGATCTTTCCTCTTTCTCCCATCACTTCGAGTCCGTGGCCTAAACGAAGCCCGACCTCGGTGTGGAAGCGAATTTTTCCGCCTCTCCGGAAGCCACGCAATGGATGTATCTCTTCTTTCTACTCGTTTTCTTTCCTTTGAGGCGAGAAAAAGATGACGTTCCTCGGAAGTACCTTCGACTCTCCCGTGTACGGTTTTCTATATTTTTCGCGGTCTCTTATCCCTATTCGCCGGTGCATCCGACGCACCCGGCCACTTTAACTCATCGGGAAAGACCTCGATGAATATTTGATTTATCGTTTCGCCGTCGGTAATAACGGCGAGAGAGCTTTCCGCCTGGTGGTCGGTTGCGCGATGGAGTGTACCGTACGTACACCCGATGGATCGAACGGCACACATGCCGCGAGGGAATATGGAGGAGGCTTGGAAGCGAGTGCGCTGATAGTTACCTGCACCATGAAACCTGTCCCTTCGGCCCGTACACGCCGGCTGAAGGGTGACCGGGAGCTGGCTCGGTGGCGACGAGGCCGAGGCACGGGCTCTCGTTGGTACGTTCCGCGGTAGCCACTCTCTCTCGCTGCCAGTCGAAGGGAAACGTACCTGCGGTCGTTCGACGACAGGGCAATTTCCGCGGTGACAGGAGCGCGGTGAGCGGTGACGCGAGAGAACGTTTCTCTCTTACCCTCTCGTTGACTGTCTCCGTACTGTCTCTCTGCTCGGCTCGTGTGTACGCCAGTCCTCCTATCCCTCAATTCTACTCCGCTTCTCATGGTTAACATCGGTTCGTCGAACCGGCTGACAATTTACGCGTGCCGGAAACACACGTGTGTGCGACTGGCCCGAACTCCCCTCCCAACCCTCCCCTTCCATCCCCCGTCCGACCGACCTCAGAGGTACTTATTGGCTCGGGTAAACGATACGCGTGTGTCGGTTACGCGTAGACTCCAGGAAATAACACCCAAGGGTACGGGCTTTAACGGACTGCACTTAGGAGTGCGTATCGTCTATGCGTACTTACGAGCACACGACGCGTTGGACCTCTTACGATAGCATCTTCTCGATATTCCATGAACGATCGGCGGACACGTTACCGGTGAGGATCGAGACGCGGTAGCTTAAAGAGACGAACACCTCTCATCTCTAGCTTGACTACTGGGGCTGGGTATTGTATATGCGAAACGCGTGAAAGGGTTGCGCGGAGGATGACGAAGATCGGGTCGGACCGTCGGCGGTTTTCTCGAGGAGGATCGTCCCCGCTCTGCCTCTATTAGCGCCCGCATTCAACGTCGACTCGGTCGAAAGCCGAACCGCCGAACATGCCAGGATTAAAGGGAACGGGGCAATCGAAGTTACCCGTTTCGCTATAATTTATCCAGATATGAATTTCAAAGGACGAGCGTTCAATGCGAAAAATAAAACGATGAACATAAAAAAAAAAAACGGGTGAGCGCTTCTTCCGGCAAGATTCGGTATCGTCGAAGGGGGATTCGAAACGATTAATAATTAAACCTCGACGAGTGGGCCTCGAGCCGAAAACAAGAAAACCTCCGCGGAGGGTTGCAGATTGAGCGCAGCTCTCGAAATAATAACGAGCACTTGCCCGAGCCGCGCCTGATTCGTCAAATGCATTTTTAAGAGCGTCGTCGAAAAGAAGAACAAAAAAAAAATACACCATCATCCTCGAGGATGTAGATTTTGGATATCCGTGTCTACACCCGCCGCCACACCGATTTATTTAGCCCATGAGTTCGAACTGCCTGAGAGTCAAGAAGAGCGCGCGCGCGCTTGCCGAATCGAATCGTCGTTCGATAGGAGATTCTCGTTGTGAAATCAAAGACGCGATCTCACTGGCGATAAATCTCGGCAGTCTGGGGGATTCTCGGGGCTGCGCGAGCCCCTCGAGAGGATACAGCGCGAGTAAAGATCCACAATGGAAAATGTGTACTCTCATCCTCGTTCGCCGAATGAGTGGGGCGAGGAACGCGTACGAAGAAATAAATAAATAATAATAGAAGGGAGAGAGAGCGGATTTTTTTTTTTCAAGTTGCAAAAGAGCACGGGGATCTGTGGAGCAGGAAAATAAACAAGAAGAGACGGATAACGCGGTTCATTCCAATAATCGAGAGAGACACGACCTGCGAACAAACAATCCAATTAAATTCTAACCCCCCGCAAAAAAAAACAGTTTTTGCTTCGTCACTGCTTGGGCATTTACACGAGCCAGGGCTCCCCTTTCTATGCCCCTGCCATGTACATAATTTTTCCTAATAAATTGATGAAAATCACGCTTTTCGTTTTTGAGAAGTGTGCGTAGAATGGCTCTTGTGATAATAATAATAACAATAATAATAATAATAAAAAATTATAATAAAAAAAATAATAATAAAAAAAATAATAATAAAAAGAATAATAATAAAAAAAATAATAATAAAAATAATAATAAATATATTTTTTCTGTTTTTGCCTCAACCTGTTCTTACTCGCATACATGTCCACCGCTGCTCCTCGTACTCGTTTCACTTCCCTCGCTTCCACGAAAGCTTCTCCAAGCCCCATTCCACTATCGCGCCACCGCGGCCACTTCGCAGCCGTTTTCTATGATAATTACTTTTAATTGACCCCGCGTCTCATTATTCCCGCGGTAAAGGTGGCTGCGCGTCGAGAAGAACTTGAGAATACAAATGTTTGCCGGAGAGCGTGCACGGAAGCAAGTGAAATATTCCAGTTCTAGTCTTCGTTTTGTTTTACATTTTTTTTCTATTTTTTTTCGCTCGTTCCCGCGTCAGAAATGAAAACATACTGGATCCGTCGCCGTTTTTCCTGCATAAAGTACGTGCCGATAATGGAGAAACTGCACATCTACCCGCGTTCGTCCTCCTCTTTGTTCGTTCTCGTCGCGACTCTCCGTCGTGATAAATGAGCCCGCTCGAAATTGAAACCGCTAATGAATATTAATGGAATGGATGAGAGAGAGGGATAGAGAGGGAGAGGTGGTTCCTCGTTTTCAATTTTTATTTTCCTCTCTTTTTCATTCCATTAAGCTACCCCCTTCCCCTCCCTCATCGCGCTGCCTCTATATCTCCAGGCTCCATCTCCTCGCGGCTCTCGATAAACGGACTCTCGCGTTAATCGAAGCGTCATTCGCGCGCGCGAAAAAAAAAAAAATTAAAAAAAAAAGAAAAATCGTATTAATCGAGCAGTGACAGATCATACTCTCGGCAATTCCCTTTTCACTTATTTAATCTTCCCTCGCTCGATTTTTCTTTTATTTTTATTTTTTTTAAATTTCTCACCTAGACCATAAATCGAGAAAATTAGGGTCGCGATCTCCGAGACTTTTGAGACGTTGGAACCGTGCCCGGCTATCGAGCGTCCCGGCGCGATCGCCGATCTAAAACAACGCGGCAACGCGAGAGCTCGTCGCACCGACGCAACATAAGCGTTTACGCGAAACTTTATTACGCGAAAAGTTTCGCTCGAAAAGAGATCAACTCGACGTTGGATACCACGGGCAATATCCTACAGCGGTATTATGCTGTGCTGTACAAAATACCGTTGCGGAGGTATATACTGGCACGCTCCGCCAGTTCCCGCTCTTTTGTTTTCACGCCGCTTTCTCCACCCCTTGCACTCGTTCGTTTTCTTCTGTTTCCCGCTCGATGGTCCTTTATTTTTTTTATATTTTCTTTATTTTTTTATTTTTTTCTCCACGAGAGATAACGGCTCGTTGGGCCCGTAGGAGCGCACGGGGAATAAAACTTTTTACAAACGGCGCAACCCCACCCCGCACAGATAACGAGCGTTTACTGTATTTTACGAAACTATTAAAGTCGTTCGTTCGTCTCAATTTTTATTTTATATAAAAAAAAATGTTATAGTTCAATTACCTCGGATAGAACACTTTGGGATCTCGAAGCTCAGGAGAGCGTCGGTGCTCATAAAAATATGAATTATGTTTCCGTACATTTTTGTTTGTTTCACTGAGAGAAGGATTCAGTAAAAATTACCGATCATCCAAGAAAAATTACCATCGTACATAGTAGAGCACTAGAGTGCCACCTATGGCGGAAAGTCTCAGATTTTCCAAGAATTTTTACCATGATATTTACGAAAAATTCGGATAAATCCGGTACTTCCTACCATAGGTGGCGCTCTAGTTCCCTACCACTATGTGCTATGGGAATATCTTTCAAGCGATATAGTCATATTTACTGGATCCTCCTCTCAGGGTAATTACCGCGTCATATGCAAAGAGGAAACAACACTGAGTGCCTTCGTTTGGTTGTTGGCCCACAGCGAGAGCAACTCCCGTCCCGATATTATCGCCGGATCGTAATGGGGGTGACCCTCATTACCCCACGGTGTTGGTTACACGCGAGAAGGCGCCCCGAGCGACGGGACATTCGAGAACAAGCTGTACTACGATTACCTAGAGAAAATTGAATCGTTTCATCTTAGACTGCGAGGGTGGACGGGTGGGGGGTGCGGGGGATTACGGGGAACGGTCGGGACATCCGACGAAACGAGGGTAATATCGTCGAACAGGCGAACCGGCCCGGACAGCCGGAAGGGTAGGTGCTCGTTACATCCCCTACAGTCTGTGCTCGGTTGGTCCGCAAAGCTCACCGAGGGGTTGAGGCGGTTGGGATGGGGGTGAGGAAGTTTGAAAAAAATATGCCCGGCAAAACGCCCGTCCGCCGCAATATATTTCGTTGAGCCTCCTAAATAACGGAAGGAAATACCGAGAGTACGAGATGGCCGACGGGATATTAGAGAAGCGAGGAGATAACTGGAAGGCCGAGCCGGCGTAATATATGAGATAAAGAAGGAAGTTACTATACGTATATACACATATATTGTACATGTATATAATATAGGTATATATATGTATATGCAGTAGAGTCGGATGATGCTGGACGGATAGATATGTAGCCGTAGCGTTCGCGATGCAAATTTCATTTCGCCACCTTGAGTGCCTCCGACCCTCTCTACACCGGCTCTTCTGCACCGGGCGAAGAAGCCGCCCGTTTACTTCGAGCGCGAGCACTCCCGAGCATCGTCGTCCGGACTCCTTGGGCGTCGCCCACACCGGGTAGGGGGACGAGGAAGGAACGAAGGGAAAAATAAAAGAAGGAAGGGAAAACGATCCTGACTCTCCATCGTTCGTAAGGGCGCCATTATGGAAGCTGGAGAGGACGCAGTCGCTGTTGACTCCTCGCGTACAGGCTCCTCGTGTCCCGTATGGAGGGAATTTTCCGCCCGGCCGGGCTCTGCACAGCGCGTGGACCTAACTTGCGTCCCATTTTTTTGGCCAGAGTGACTGGAATTTTTTTTTTTACCTCGAACTTTGCTTAAAGCTTGAATCACTATCTGCACTGAAGGGAATCGTGGGTCGGTAAAATGTATAGTTGGCTGCAACTGATTGAAACTATCGGTTACTTACTGTAATTAACAGTAAAAACAACTACTAGTCACAAGTGATATTAAAAACCGTATATTTCGAAAAATTGATTGTCGCGACGAACTATTAGTTGTCCCAACTGATAATCTTTCCCCGTCTATCGACCTGTCCTTTTATTTGATCCGTGGAAACACCATTGCGGAATAATTAGACAGATAAACGTGTAGTTGAAAATCCGCTCCGTCGACAGTTCGGATAGTCGAACAAGTGCGAATGCACGATCGAGGGAGATAATAACGAGTATCCGTTCATTATTTGGGCGTTAACCGTGGAAATGCGTACGAGTGCCGGGGCGCCTGATTTGTCGAATCGCTTGATTCCGCTCGCGTGTGCTCTCTGCACTACGCGCCAGCCTCGATTTACCCGAGAATTCTGCTGTTCCAGCTGGTTTTTGGCGTGCACCCTCACTCGTTTTCCGTTCGTGTGCGCGCGTCCACGTGTACGTACGTAGGCGGAGTGACCAATTGCCAACTATAATCCGTGGAACTGCTATAATTACCGGGAATGACCACTGCCGGTCCAACGGTGGGCCACGCAATGGGAAGCGCATTGGTCAGAGCGAGCCTCTCCGGGCCACGACCCACAGGTTGCTAATCCGGTGGTTTACCACGTTCGACGAAAATTATAGTCCTCGATCGCACCCGGCAGATATTCTCCTCGTGTTTCCGACGCACCGTATTCTCGAATTCATACAAAACTTGTTGTTACCCCGTTTACGAATTATTCTCGTTGCGCCATTCAGTGTTCACTAAAAATCGCTGAAATCCGATTTGTCGTTATTCCGATTAAATTGTCGTTAATTGTTATGTTATTTTCTATTATATTAATTGTTACGCCGATTAAATCTGATACTTTTTATGGTCATTTGCGAATGAAAAAAAAACATCGTCGGCTACGATACAAGCTGAACGGAATGCCGAGGCAATCGTTTTTCATCTCGCGTTTTAAATATCTGGGAGCATAAATGAGACAATAAAATTCAATAACAAAATGTTCTGTATAAAAAAAAGATACACATATGTAATGCCCGATTTATCTGTAAATTGTTACACGAATTATTCGCGTTTAAATTCCACTCGATTCAGTTAAATCATTTGTCACGTTCTACAATTACGTGACCCGTTGATTTAAAAAATCGCATTACAATAATCACAAACGGGACGCTTTCGCATTTTTAAAAAATAAATTTTGCGCTGTACATCCACTAAAAAAATGATTTTTTTTTAAATTCAATAACATGAACATAAGATTGCATATTAAAAAATATAAATTCCCAATCTTCCGAGGAGGGGGCTTTGGAAGAAAAATGTTGAAATTCAACTCCGACGATATCTCAACGAGTTTCTTTTCTCCGTGCTCTCTCGGTCTATTCATGTGTGCGTACTATCATTCCGTATTCGAAGGCTTCGAACCGAGCCTATCCCACTAACGCAGAGGGGAGAGGATTCGAGGGCGAGGAGGCCGGACGGGGAGGAAGGGGTGAGAGAGGAAGCACGAGGGTGGATCCTAGTGGATCAATAGTCTCTGTCTGGCCTCACCCTCCGAGTTCCAACCTCAGTTGCCCTCATTCGCCGGCCGACTCGACTAGAAACTCGAACTCCCACCAGCACTTGCCGAAGCCCCCCTCGTTCGCCTGCTCCCGTACAACGGTCCGCACACACACCCACCCACACCCGCACGGACACACACACAGTAACACACAGTACGGAGAAAGTTTGTTAGTGCCGGTGAGCTTACGTGGACTCTCCATGGAAGTCGAACTGAAAATGTGTGCGGGCGCGAATGTGTCGAGGGTCCAACATTGTCTTCGACAATTTTATCCACGTGCATGCTTCTCTCTCGGTGCCTATCGCACACCTCGTTCCAATGCACACTCCCATAAGTATGTATTTAACTCGACACATCGACCGGATATAATGCGAAACTCGTTCTTTTTTTCGTTTTTTTTTTTTGCCCGTGTGTGTGGCTCATGGCACACTCCCCGACGTCGAGGCGCAGACGACGGGGTGACCCATTTTTTCAATTTTTTTTTTTGCCCTCACCGTTTCACCTGTTTTATCCGTCGCTCTCCAGCGAAACCGCGGGAGCGCACTCCCGCACGCCACTCTGCAAATCCCCTCGGCGTGTATACAACCCCCTTCGCCCCCCCGCCTTCCCGTAGTGAGTACATTTCCCGCACGATAGACCCACTTCGTTAAATATTCCACCGAGACGGGGAGAGAGAATAAGTACGACAGTCTCAAGAAGTCGAGTACGAGTTCTCTACTGCATGCAGTACACCCCCTTCTTCCCACTCTCCGCCCCCGGTGGAATGACGGTGTAGTAGGCTAAACGGGCACTGCTACAGTTTCGAGCCGGATGGGTATTTAAATTGCAGGATTGTATTTTAGGCCAAATTAATCGCTCGAACCGGATTGTAAATTTCTCGGATCCGTTGGAATTAAAAAGGAAAGATATTGTGACGATAACGATCTTCGCTAAACGTCTGCGAATTATTATTTTTATGACCCCATAATATTTTCATGCATCAGAATCAGAATCAGCATGATTCAGAGTGATAAGGCCAATGGAAATTTTGTTTAAGTATCGCTCAATATAATTGAAGCATCGAATTTAAAAAATCTTGAGCACAGTAGACAATTGAGTGCTACATTAAAAAAATTGTGTTTACACAATTTTCGGGGTTAAAATTATAAATACATTTTTCACCGAAACGTTTCTATAAAATGAAAAACGTGTTCGGAAGTCTTTGAGCTTATGTTGATCTTTAGCCCTACCTTAAGTAGACAATACTCTACTTAAGGTGGAGCTTTGTCTACTACCTCAACTAGACAATACTCTACTTAAGGTGGAGCTTTGTCTACTACCTTAACTAGACAATATTCCACTTAAGGTAGAGCTTCTACTACCTTAACAAGACAATATTTGTTTCCGAAATCTATATCGTAAATCAACAATCGCCTCTGAGGTGAGCTTCCCGTCCGCACGGCAGATCCATCGCATACGGCAAAACAGATTTCTTTTTTTTACGCGGATGGAACAGCGTCGCGGGGATTCCCCGTTTGCTCTCCCGGTACGATTATCTCGTAAAACTTGCGTGGGAGTCGCAATGATAACCGCGGCAATAACAGTGGGCCATAACGCGAACAATGCAGTGTACCGGAGCGGCGGGTGAGGATCGCGAGCTGCGCGGGTGAATCTCTCGAAAGGGTGAGGCCCGAGATAGCGCGGAGGGGGACGAACGATGCAACGACGAGGAGGATGAGCCGCGGAGGATCAACATTGTACGAGAGAGGCGCGTTCGCGTTTCGTATCGAGCGAATTCCTGGTTGCACAGGAACGCGCGAATATCCGCCGGGACGAAACCCCACGGCGAGCGAGCGACGCACGCGTGTAGCGACCGATGGGAGACGGAAGGGCGTAACTGACCGCGTCGAAGCGCTCGAGTTACGACCTTTCGCTTCTCGGTGGTCGATACAGCCGTGGTATGCACGGATATGGATGATATTGGTTATATGCACGAACATACATGCTCGCATCGTGTATGTGCAGAGTGTTGCGTATAGACTGCGCCTATTAGTTATAGACGACCGCGCTCGTCGCGGTTTCGCCTATGCTCAACGTTCGACGGCGCCCGGCAACTCTGCTTCGTCGCGCTCGAGCCTATCAAAATAGTTACCGTATAGATATTTTCGGGTACGATGGGAGGGACCGAGCTGATATTGCTGCTATTGTGGATGTAGATGTATGTAGATTTTTTTTTTATATAAAATAAATTGCACATAAGGTAAACGGCACAGTGTGTGCCACTTTTAGAGCAGCGGTGTGGGTTTTCTATCAATTTCGAACGCCTAACATTGTCGAGCTGAAAATAAACTGTCTCAACACGTGCATTAAAACCTTCTGAATGAAATTTACCTATTATTACAAGTCAAATAAATCGAGCATTTTGATAATAATTTTGATTCAATAATGCTTGTCTGCTGCCGGGGTTTCTGACACTGTGGACCCACCCATGTCCCAGTTTGTGACCCTCGCGTGCACGCGGTTTCTGACACTCACGCAGCAGTTACTTACCAAGTTTCTAAAATTTTGCAGTGTCAAGTGAAAGGGATCTAATTTCAGTTCTTATGTAACGTTAGTATCAAATTTCAGGTGGAAACAATGAAAAAGATCTCATTGGCTCAAAGGTATTATTCCATTCCATTCCATTAGAATTCCATTAGATGAGTGGAAAAATTGAGGGTCGGAAACCGCGGCATAACCTTAATTACGTGATGGACTTATTGACCCGTCACAACATTGACGGGGTCACAAACTGGCTCGTTTGCCTTAATATAATAAAATACACGTCAGAAACATTTTTATATTTTTATATTATATTTAGGCGAAGTAGGGACATGGGCCAATCCATTCCAGAGGAACTGCCGATCGCGCGAATATTGAAAAGTCGTGGATGAATAATTTACAAGTATTAGTGTACTAAAATCCTCGCTTATTAAGTCGTAAGTCGGAAACCATAATTCTCAGAGACCCCGATAGTGAGCGACTTGCGGGAGCCTTGTCTCGTGTTCCCGATCCCTCACTATGCAGATTTCATCTTATTTTTGTTTTTTTTTCATAATTTTTTTATACGACCCACTGAACCGCCCCGGTGGTTTATTAAGGTCCGAAAAATCTTTCGTACGAGAGCGTGCGGCACGATTCGCGAATAGTTGTCGTACACGCGATCGTAACGTTTCGGTCCGCGGTTCACGAACGAGAGACGCGTTGTGCGCGATTCTCGATGATGGAGACCACGGGAAACCGAGAGAGCAAACATTTTTGGTGCCTTCCTTTTTTTTAAATCAGACCTCCAGAGAATTCCGTCAGTCGCGTTCGAAGCCCCGATCGAGTTGCATATCGGAAGTGGCGGTGTGTTGCATCGGACCGTTCATCGGCGCTTTTCTTCCAACCTCACCGATAGTGAATAAAAATTTCACGATTTTTGTCCCCGTTCCCGGAATTTTCCATTTTTAGACTTTCCACATCGGGAGGATTTTTCTCTTTTTTTTAGCTCCGGTAGTTGCAAACAAATGAATTTTTCATAGTTCTACGATCGATTGAACGGAGTCGGGGTGATAGAAATAGCCGAGATATCATATACGATCTGCCCCCTCCTCTCCCCCCCGTCGCACTAGCCGCGGATGTTTGGCATGCATTGAGCGAGGATCGAGAACACGGAGAGGGGTACGAGTGAGAGGCAGAGCGGATATAGAGAGCTGGCCGAACGAGGGCGAAGCAGGGTGGATGGAGGAGTTTAGCAGCGCGAACGCTTCGAGCACTGCGGCAAGGTGCAGAGTGCACGGTGCTGCATACCGGCTGCCGGTTCGCCTCCGTGCGGCCCGGGCAAGGGTTGTGAATCCGGCGCGAGGGTACATCCGCGTGCCAGCAGTTCCACCGTAGACGCGGAGGCGAAAGGGTAGGATAGATAAAGCGAGGGACAAAAGTTTATTATGAAAAGGGCACGGCGGAGCGGAGGGCAGAGAAAGCGGAGAACGCGAGAGAGGGGGCACCGAACGATCGGCGAGGAAAAACGAGGATGGCACGGGCACGATCGCCCCCCCCCCCCTCTCCCGGATTCCAATCAACATTTTACTGGCTGTAAAACTGGCCCGTTTCGTAATATTGCTCGCCTCGGTACTGGCGGAGCCTTTAAACTCGACTTAAGTTCCACTCCATTACAGATCGCTGACTCGTGTGGGTACCGATTTTCCCCTTGCTGGGCGACCGGCGCCAAACGGGAGCGTAATGGATAACAGACACGTTTCCTCCGATTTCTAAGAGGTTGAGAACCTTTTCAGGCATTATTACAAAAATTGCAAAAATTTGTGATTTTTTCTTTTTTCAAACGGCCATATTTTCCTGTCACGATTATTTTCTTCGACCGAAAAAACTTCTTCTCTGAGTAAGCCAAACAATCACGGGAAATGATTTTTCGTAGAAGATTCAAACACAAGAGTAGATTGGATGAGTAAACTTTGTCGAAATCTCGATTTTCACGCTGTTCATAATTTTTATCAAGTTGACGAAACGACGATCTCGCAACTTAAGGAAGTTTTTCATCTGAATCGTCCGAATCCGCCTTGGAGAATAAAAGCAACGGCCGTTACAACTCCCTTAACCCTGATTTCTTGAAGGCCATACATCGCAGCGTAGCTAACGACTCTTTCTCCTCCGACAAGAGAAGAGCGCTGTCGAGCCGAGTTCCGGCGTTAAAGCCGGAAACATCGCACCGCAAGTGGAGAGTCCCAGCAGCGGCGGCAGCATTCCCTGTTTCATTAATTTTATCTGCACGTTTTACGAGCGGCATCCGCAGTCCGAAACAAATTAATTGCACGGGCGCACCTCTCTCGCCACTCGAATTAATTAGCGAGGCTTCGCCTCATCTCGGTCGCCCTTTCTCGCTCGTTCCTTCTTCTTTCGCTCGCAGGAAACTTTTCGGGGAGCTGCTGCCGCTGAACTCTCTGTGTCTCTCCCACCGTTCGCGCCTCGCGCTACTTCCACTTGTTCGTTGTAGTTCGACGTTGGTGTCGGTTTTCTATTTCGCGGTTTTCCACCTGCCAGCAAGGAGGCTCGAAGACTGACGTGGTCGAGAGAGCGAGCGCTGGAACAAGTAGAAATTATCGATAAAAGAAGAACCCCGGACCTGGGGAGGGGGGGGGGGGAGGGGATTGGGGTGAAAGGGGTACCATTTCCGGAGGAGGTAACCGGAAGTCGGTCACGCGCCAATCTCACCCCAGGATTAACCCCGGGGAACCCGCTCCTCTTACTTCCTCATCCTCCTCAGTCTCTCTCTCTCATTTGTCTCTTTCGCCTTTGTTTCGTTCCCTCTTCCGGTTCTTTTAGACCTTCGTTAAGAGTCCCGGTAAGAAATTTGCCCGATCGTGACTGGAATCGACAATCGCGAATAACGATTTAATCAGTCGGAGAAAAGTTTCTTTCTCGTTCCGGTATACATTCATTCTTCCCAGAGTTTCCTTACTCTCGCTTATTATCGTCGAATAATTGCTGCAGAGGCCGGGGCGAGGGGAGGGGGTGGCAAAGTCTGCCAGCGCCTGACAAGCCTTTGTAGAAAAGTGGAGATAGAAAATTTTAACAAAAAAAAAAAAAATACAACGCCGCGCGGAAGCTTCCGACGCGCAGATTGCAAAATTGAATGAACAAACAGGATGAAGTTCAGAAGCTGTTCGCGTAATTGAGTTGGTATGTAGGTAGTGTAACGTCGAGCCATGTAGGTAAAAGCCCGGGAGTGTGCACAGGAGGTGTCGCGAAGGGTGAGGAAATGAGGAAGAACGAGGCAAAGGAGTCGCGAGAACTCTTCGAGCGAGTTTAACGGGGATGGGGTTGGCTTTCGCGTGTACGCGAGCGAAGCCTCCGGACTATTAGAGAGCTCGTTGCTTTTTCACCCGAAGGGTCGCGCCGGGATTCCTCCGTCGCGCCGCCGACGACGAGCTTCCCGCAGGCCTAGGGATAAAACCTTGAGGATGTTCCTCGAGTACAAGTAAACGCATTCTCTCTTACGACTTCGCTGTCGAGTTTTTTTTTTTGCCACCCTCCGAGCACCATCTGCTCCTGTTTCGCCCGTCGAGTAATTACATCTTGGGATTATTCGCGGAGCCGTCCGACTCGCGACGATCGATCGCATTTCATAATTATATCTTCGGGAATGCAGACTCGACATTTTCCTCTCCGAGACAAAGTTGACTTTCTTCTTCTCCTTTTTTGCAAGATAAGGGCTCGCTCACCCTCTTGATTAATTGATGGCATCGCGAATCCGCGGAGGGACTTTAACGATACATTATTTAATTCTCCCGTGGAAAATTATGGTAATCAGCCGAATGGTTGAACGAGCGGAACACGCGTTCTTAATCGAAGCTCTTATTGCCACACCACCGAGATGTGCCACGGGAGAATGTGCCAGCGCTCAAAGCTTCCTGCTCCACCTCTGATTCGTTCAAATGGTTATCGCCACGAATATGGTCCCTCCGGGCGTTAAATGGTCCTCTCCGTACCTTTTAACGCAACTCGTTTTCTTTTACACCCTCGCGTTAATGTACCGTTTTTTAACCCCGATATCTTTTTTAGTACCGGAAGCTTTCCGAGCCTCGGAACATTAAAGAATTTTCCTTCTATTTTTTTTTTTTTTTTTCTTTACACTAATGGATTCTAACAGATCGTACCGATAGCAGATTGTAAGTTGTCGGATCGGTAACGAGTCATTTTCCACCGGGAGATCGGCCGGTTTCTTCCGCCCGACTAGCCGTCTGACCGCACGCGGCCCTCTTCCACTTCGCGCTGCTGCCGTAGCTTTGTCCGACATCGCACGCACCGAAAAACTGTTCCGAGCTCATTTTTTTTTTCACCCCTCGTTCTTTCAACGATCCTCAAGGGTTAATTAATGATTTTGCCGAAAGTTTCGGTAAACGGTTAGCACTTAGCCACACCCACCTGACGTTTCTGTTCCGGAGCCTTCTATTCTCCTCCATTCTCTTTCAACATCCTTTCACGCCTCCTCTTCAGCGCACCACTCAAACTCCTCTTTCTCTACCGCTATGGCTCATTGTGAGAAGCTCCCGCAATTTTTCTTTACCCCCATCTTCTTTCCACTCATATATATATACTTTTTTCCCCGCTCAACCGACCACTCTTTCCGCTCTCTTTTCAACCCTCGTCCTGTCGTCCTCACCGGCGTTCCTGTCGCGATGTTTTCCCGAGTGACAGATTGGAACTCGTTCCGAGAGAGGGTGGAAGTACACCGGGAGCGAGAAACGAGCGAGACTTACCATCGGCGGCCCTTCCGAGCTACTGCAGCAGAAAAAACCCACCCCCCACCCCTTGCCCAATATTCAGCCCACGATCGCTTCTGACGTTAGCGGGAAGGGAAATAATATCGAGATAATCGAACGTGTGTCTCGCATTACATATTTCCGTGTAAAAATGCCCAGGCCGATCGAAGAGATACGGAAATTTGCGGCCCGACAAGTACCCTTTACCATACCGCCCTCATTGGCTACACTTACCTTCGTACCGCACTCGTGGATAAATCTCTGATCCGTAAATATGTAAATATGCCTGTCGCGTGTTAGGTGTTTCGTGTTCCGTTCCTTTTTTGTTCGCTTTTATTTTTCCGTAGCGGGGTCCATAAGGTCGCGCCCGCGGACAAACCCTTCGGGCTCGGGGGCGAGAAGGGACGCACGCAGAGGCTGCCGCGGTGCCTTTCGTGCAGCTCGCTTGACGGCTTATCGATAACAATCTAAATGGTAATGTCCAACAGGAGAATCAGTGAGTCGGTTCGTTTTGGATTTTCTTTCGTAACCGTCCCCTCCCGCCCTACGCCCCATTCCCACGCTCCGTTTTCCGTACGACCTATTTCTCCGGCTGTAACGGCGCTTTATCCCTCTACGGATGTCCTTGCAAAGAATATATTCTCACTGGGAACCGAGAAACCGCGAGGAATATATATATACTTTGTCTGGATCGATGAGACGATTCGATAACTCGTGTCGGAGGGCATGTTTTTCCTCTATGTGGCTTCTTAAATTTAACTTTTTTTTTAAGTACAGTGGAGAACCTCGATTATCCGAACAACCATTATCTGAAACCCTCTGTTATCCGAACCGCCGATGGTTCGGATAAAGTTTCTACTATCTGAACTAATGTGCGAAATTCTCGTATCCTTACATTGTTGCGCGCTACAAACAAGCCAATTCAAGAACACTCGAACTCGCATAAACTTAGACAGCACTACCGTAAATGCACGTCAGTCGTATGCGCAGTAGTTATTAGTTTCTTAGTCAAGCAATTGGACACGTGTTCAACATTCATTTTTGTTAATCTACTCGTCTCGTAGTTTAGTGCATCATGGATTCAACGTCCAGTCCTTCGACTTCTAAGCGTAAGCATAATGTGCTTACGGTAGAAAAAAATTAGAAACCCTTTCGAGACTCGATAAGGGAGAGATCGGCACATCGTTAGCGCGCTCGTATGATGTTTGCAAGGAAACGATCTCTGACATTAAAACAAATTTTGCTGCGATAAAACGTACAACTCTCTTGCGCCAAACGAAAATTGTGGATTTCGTGATGAAGGTTTCATGTTACCGTTGAATATCATAAAAATACATGTATTAAGTTTTCCTCAAACATATATCATCATTATTTTAAAGATACGTGTACTGTAATTTTTTCGATATGTATCGCGCTATGTCATTTAACACAGCTTCACTGTTCTGTTATCCGAATTTTCGTTAATCCGAACTAGCTCCGGTCCCAATTAGTTCGGATAATCAAGGTTCTACGGTAAAGCTATTCGAATTTAACTTTTTTTTTAAGTAAAGCTTTTCAAATTTAACTTTTTTTGTATGTAACTTTTTTTAAACTTTACTTAAAAGCCTTTCTTTATCAGCGTGTCCCATCTTATCACCCCCCGCCCACAATGTGGAGCGTCTCGGAATCGGACCCGGGATATTTCGATGCACGAACCGCCAGACCCGAAACTCGTCTGGAGCGTCTAGCCTCGCCCTTTCCTACGGTAAGAGTTGATTTCGCCGAAACTAACGACGGCTAACGACGCGAATCGACCCCCACACGGGGATGTTTCCAATTCTCTCGGGTTCGATCCTTCCGGCGCCCGCGCGTCTTCCACCCGGCTCCGAGGAGACCAACTTTGAAAAGCCTAATCAGTCCGGGAACCCGGCGAGACAGGCCTCCGTCTCGTCTTCCTCCAGTTCCTAAATTTTCCACGACTCTCAGTCTGGAATTAACGGGAAAGGCGACGCGAAACTTTAACCCGGGCCGAATACATTTTTCACCTCGTTACAAATCCCCCCGGCCATTAAACTTGTTATGTTTCCTAAATAAATCAACATTACGGAAGAGTCGGCTTGAATGCCATTCGGCCGAACGGTAAATCAGGAAAGTGTATGCTTATGCGATACTAGCGGGAATGTCACACGGGGCCAGTATTGGTACGGCGTCGGCCAGTGCCGCTCCTGCGTGTCATTCCTAGTAGGAAGAGGCAATGCTGGTAGGGCCGGTTTGGCTCCTCGGTCGAGACCGAGTATGGGTGTCTTCAGATATCGAATGATTTGTTGTGATCCTACCCTCAACCCGTTTTTCTCACTTCGCACCCTCATTCCCCCCCCCCCCCCCCCCCCCCCCCCCCAGCGTCTCCCGGTACGTCCGACCTCGCACGGAAGGTATCTACTGGCGCCCTACTTCAACCGGCCGATATTTAAAAAAAAAAAAATCAAGAAACGCTGGCTTCGACGTTTTATTGCCCCCAGCAGGCAGTGCTTTCGAACCGACAGGGAAACACTTTCCTTCCGTTGTCGGTGCGGCGGCCCCGTGGGTCGACTCTCCGGCGCGAAGATAAAGGCCGGAAAGAGGATCAACGCTAGCTGCGACGGAGGAAGTGTGCTCGGGTCCTGCAAACACAGGCAGCCTTCCGCGGGAGCTGAGTTTTCCGTGAGAAAAAAAATAGAAAAAACTTTGGCAGAGAATCCTCGGATCCGTAGGCGAAATCTCATGAATGATCGGCCCGTGATTTACGGCAGTGCCGAGGAGCTCCCGAATCTCGGACGAAGATTCAGCCTCAGCTCTGTCTCGGCTGCCTCGCTACTGTGCGCCCCACTTTTTTATCAGCGCCAAAAATCTTTCTCCAACCCGCTTTTTTTCAGCTGGGGTAAATAGAATGCTTCGGGGATCGCGGTCGAGCCTCTGCCCCTTTGGAAGTGGGACCAACCGGGTAGTAGCTTGTTCTCCAGATCTCGTCGTTTATATTGTCGGTGCAGGGGCGAAGATGGAACAGCCTGGATTAAGGAGGTACGGCTAATCGGGTCGGATTCAAATAACGAGTATTAAATATTTGTTTTAAGACAATCAAAATTGGTGAATTTCTTTGAAGTCTTCCACATCGAAATTACTAAATTATCGTGGAGGTCTCGAGTAGACAATGTCAATTGCTGCTGTAGGGGCGCAGTTCGAATTTCGTGTGGGGCACTTTTGTACCCCATATGTGAGTTGTAGGGTTAAAATAAAAAGTAGGAATCTTTTTTTTTTTTTTTTTTTTTTCCTATAATGGCAGATATCGTGTGTGTGAAGGTTATAAATATTATGTGGTGCATATATAATTGGTCTACGTACAAATTCGGAATGGGCGATATTGACCGCTTTTACGCTTTAAGCATCATCAATATTTCCGCCGATGTAATCGAATACATTTAATTTTTTGTCCATTTCGCGGTACACGAATTCTTCTCCCGTTCGCAACCCCTTTCGCTCGAGAGCATTTGCCCACTTCGCCCAAATTGAATGCGCCCTTGTCCTGCAGAATGGAGCTGGGCTGCCGAGGATCTGCGTATTACAAAGCCCGTGGGTTGCCTTTCGACTCGGCGGCCCACTTCATTTACCCGGGTAGGATTCTTCGAATGGAACTTCGAAATTAGAATGAGCACCCTGGAAGGGGGAGCCGGAGAGCCATCAATTTTGCAAAACGAATCGATACCGTTGGATTTACCGTTTGCCCTTCCAGTCTCCTCTCTCCCGCTACTGTTCGCCATTGTCGATCCTTCGGCCGTGTCTATACGTACAAATTTCGCTGCGAAAAAGGGAGGGCATCCTCCCCGAGCGACGAGGGAAGAAAAAATTAATTGGATCGGATTCCACTGGATCGCGCGAGCGTCGAGAGTCCTGCGCAAAAGGAGAAATTATTGCAAAAAAAAAAAAGAGAACAAAAAAGTAGAACATTGATAAGAAAGAAGGAAGAAAAAAAAGAATAAAACGTTTTTCCTTTTGTCTTTCGTTTCTTTTATGAAAACCAAGAGAATCAATTGTAGAGCCTTAATAATGGTCATCATGTTACTCACGAACTGGACAGCTGTCACTTCAAGATAAATTTATTCCTCCGCTTTCGTCTGTTTTTCCTTTTTACCGTGAAATTGAGATTTCTCGCCCGGAATAAGGGGGTTGGAGATCAGATAGAGAAAAGAAGAAAAAAAAAAAAAGAAAAACTAAAAGTCCTTCTCTATCCAGATTGATCCTTGGAGGGATGACATTATGGGGTGAGAACGAAGCGTGACATCGCTTCTATACTAGGAAGAGTTCCTCCTCTACTGTTCGCGTGTACACCCGAGGCATCAGAAATCGCCATTATCCGGAATAAGGGGAGACGGGGGCTCCGTGATCGAGGAGGGCCAAGCTGGTGCTCTGCGGACTCCATATGTCGCTACCAATATCGCCGAACCATCGATCAAATCGGGTCTCTTCCCATCGCGCTCTCTGGACTTATCCACTGCCGCTGGCCCTTTTTTTCTCCTCTTCATACTTCGACTCGGCGGCAGCAGGTGATCCGGTGATTTAGGACACGTTGGAGTACTAGTAATGCCTCATTTTTATAAACATTATGACTTGCTCGAACTTTCGAAAAAAAAAAAAAAATCTGAAAAATTACCCATTTCTCGGGAACTGAGGGATTGAAGCTGTACCGGATAAGTTTTGAGATTCTCGTCTTTTCCATCCTTCGGACACGAGATTCTATATGAAAGGTCGGCACGCGTCGCATACATATTTATGCGCTCCAACCCTTTGATCATTCATGCGTGCATGGGCGTCGAGCGTGCGTACACTTATCCATATGTAGAGAAATATCGATGGGAGACGGTGCGTGGATGCGCACAGAGATAGAGTTGTAAGGTAGAGGGGGTGAATACGGTCAGATCCACTTTTTCTCATTCTTAATAATCGTCAGTTGTCAATAATTTTACGGCGTAACACGCTAGTTTTTTTTGCTAACAAACCTCCCGGAATTTTGACTTAAAGATTTTTTTACCGATATTTCTCTGTGCTGATATTAAAGTTATAATAAAAATGCTTCGTACCGAACGAGCAAACTGTATCGACTCGTTACCACAAATACCGATGAAATGCCTCGGGCAGAAAAAATTATGAAATAAACACTATCGAGAGGTTCGTCGGAACAAAATACAGAGATAAAATAAAAATTGCGGGTAAAAGAAGATAAAAAATAAATAAATAAAAAAGTTCGAGGTACATATTTGCTCGGAGGTAGTGCGACTGTGGGCATTGGGAATGCTTTCACGCACGAGCTGCAAATCGAATTGCGCACGAAGGTCCAACAACCAGCGAGAGGCCAGCAGCATCGGCGGGGCTCGTACTGGAGCTACCGAGTCGGCACTCGAACGAAATAAACGTGAAAAATATATATAAAAACCCTCGAGTGGCAAACGAGGGGGATGAAGAAAAAAAAAATCCGATCAGGCTTTTCTCTACAATCGACGATATAAACTTTTAGCTATCATCGAACGTATCGATGCTCGTTCGAAGTCGGATATACCATAAATCGCAACGTCCGCGCGAAAACCGGGCCACGAAATGAGGGCAGGCATATAAAAATAAATAAAAACAAAAAATTTACACACGCGTGTTTTCTTTCGAATATGGCGCACTTTAACCGCAGATTCGAACCGCCCGAGGGCTAAATGACAAAAAGTAGAAAAAAAAATGAATAAAATAAAAATCAAATGCCATACTCTATAAAATCGGCAGTGACTCCATGAATAAATGAATAAACTTCGGGGCTTCATTCATGAATTACTTCGCGCCTCGTTCATTCTCGTTTCTCAACGACGTTGCGCTCGCCGTGTTACCATACGGAGAAAAAAAAAACATAATAAAAACAAAAAGAAAATAAGGTTACGGATGCGTCGTAAGTTTTATCGGCGGCGAAACCTCGGCGTCCTCGCCGCCACCGCCAGTCAATGAAGAACCGTCGCGAGTACGCTTTCGTACGCGATAATATGGTCCCGTCCGGAAAGTCTGTCGAGATTAATAAAAAATACGGTCGGATGCGGGAACGCTCGTAAATACTGCGTCGCTTGTGTAGTCGCTGAGTGCAGGAGGCGAAATCGAGAATGAGAGAGCGAAGCTCTACAATTATAGTCGCGGGTCGTTTCTGGCGTGCAGCTGATGCGAATCGTCGAGATAAAAAATGTAAAAAAAAATTGTAATAAAAAAAATCAAGTCGCCTTGTGTGACCGGATGCCACGAGATCCTCGTGGTTAAACGTCATGCGAATTTTTTCCCATCCAGCTTTCGATTCCCGCGTTCGTCATAAACCGCGCAAACTCGTTGCTATCTACAAAATCACAAGAGTTACCCTTTACCGCGGTTGTGTCAAATTTTTAACATTGTCGTGAGTCGTTAGAATTTCGTTCAGGGTCGATATTTTTATTTCTAGGGATTCTGCGCGGAGTGCAGCTGGCAATTCAACATTGTAGAGGTTGATTTTAGGCGATTGAGAGGTGGAAGTTTTATTTTTTTTCATTCGTCGTTTCTTCGAGGCCACAACCCCGATATATTTTTTTCGGCTGATCACGAATCTGCCATTTATTTAGCTCCCGGCTAAAATATTCGACACGGAGCATAATCGATTCAGTCGTGGGGCCGACCCCTTTTTGAATCCTCCTTGACATTTCGCCTCGAGGGCGCGGGACTATCTATTTTTTTCTACCGCATTCAAACTTACGTCTCCCATGTATGAGCAAAAAAAAAAATCTCATAGTAACCATGCGCCGATTATTCTTTTGGTTCCGCCCTAGGTCGCCGGAGGGTGGTCACTCGTGCTTTGCGCCCTTGTTTCCTCGTCCGTCAGAAGCTTCGCCGAACGGTACGCGTAGGCGAACTCTCGCTCCCTGGGTGTTCGGCACGTGGAGGTCGCAGGAGTTAAATTTATGCACCGCTGACGTGCAATGCGCTACTCGATATCCGAGCGAGAACAAGAGCGAGATCGTGTTGTATGTGTGTGCAGTACACTCGGGAGCAAGGATTTCCGTAGGTAAACAGAATTCAACGCACCTGTTTCCAGCACTCTCGCTTACTCCGGCCTCTCTCACTATTGCCACCCTCTGCCTATATCTTATAACCCCGCACGTGTAGGTACCCGGTACTGTGCATTCGCGTGTCAGAGAAACCGAGTGAGATGTCACGGTGGAAACGTTACGTGTGCGCCGGGAACACACGTGGCTCTTGTAAGCGACACGGAAGCACAGGCTCGAATTATATCACTTATCTGCAACGTACCAATCTTCTTACCGTGCGAACTTTGGACAACCTGTTGCCTTCTCTACACTTTGCATGTATATAATTTTTTTTCTTGGAATCTATAAAAAATAAAAAAATAATAATAAAATAGATATTATATTATCACATAATATAAAATATAAAATATAAAATAAAAATACTATAGAATAGTCATGGATATTCAGATTGCAGTGAGGAATTTCGACGAATTACGATGAACTAATCTCACGAGCATAAAATAATAAAAGAGATAATGTAAGAAGCACTGGAAAGTCGTAGCCGTGAGAGATAAAAAAAGATTGTCTAAAAAATTGAGAAGCTGTAGGTAAAAGCGAGAAAAGTCTTAATAATAGTAAATGGGTCGAGGGAGCAGGCGTCTCACGTGTAACTGCTCACTTCATCGTCTTCCTCCCGGACCCGGAAATGCCACTCAAAACGGATTCGTCTCGGGGGTAAAGCACGTCGTATTCGCGTCGCGTGGCGCCGTCGAGGGGCGACGCTTAAGACCGGGAAAAATCGTTTTTTGCCTTCTTCCTTCCTATCCGTTCCAGCCTGCCGTCAAACTTGTGGCTCGTAGTTGCGTTTCGTTTTTTTTTTCTCTCCCCGCTATCTCCGTTACGCTGATGTCTTCTTCTCCGCTTTGAATGTCCTCTTTTCATTTCTTTTTTCATCTATATGCAGCGTTTTACGCCGGCCAAGTATAATATTTTCTCGCCTCTATTCCCGGGTATAATGCTGCTAAATTCTCGAGGAAAACGAGGATATCGTGTACTTTGCCGAACGATTCATTCCCCTCGAATCGCAGTGAGCGAAACGTAAATGTCTGCACGAAGGGATGCGAGGACATCGTACAAACCCCGCGCGCCTACGCTTTCCTACTGCTTGGATCAACGCGCGCGCAATATAAAAGCTCATGACAATAGATACATGTATACATATGTTTATATATAGATATATACATATATATGTGTGCGAATATGTTATTGTATAAATGTACGTACGTGAGTCGAAACGTTGCCCAACAGAGTAGCGTTGTCGACGTTGAACGGAAATTATAGTAGCATTGTAATTTCTCTCGGCTTTGTTGAACGAGGATCGGAGAGTTTATAGCGAGCGAGCGGAGAGAGAGAAACTCTGTAATGTTCGAGCTCGTTCCTGTATATGCAGCTTCGAGAGGGGGTTGCAACAATTTCCCGACGATAGCCGCACACTCTGGTTCTGTTGTAGCTTCGTCGTTCTTCTCTTACTCGTGGAATCGCGTGTCTCTATATTGCTTTGTATTTGCTCCACTGTGCTCCGTCCCGATGTCGTGATTTCCGAGGGCGAACATGCCGCATCCAGGGCCATAATTGGGCGACCAGTTTCACTGACTGTGTCCTGACTTATCAAATACCTTTCCCCGATCTTTAAAAAATATTGTTGATTATACTAATTTTTTTCATTATTGCGAATAATATCGTTGTCTTTTATTTTTGTTTACTTCGTCAACCTCTCAATGGCAAGTTGAACAGCTTTTCTTATTTTCTTCTAGTAATTCATCATTTTCCTGCATTTCATTTTCTCTTTTATATTCGGCATATTTACTTATTTTCTGCAGGCTATCCTCAGAATATTGTTCCCTTGGATGCGCCATAAACAATTCTATTCAATTCCATATCGTACTATACACGAATCGTACCCCCACATGAGTTTGCGATAATCACGAAACCGGAAAGAAATATACTCGAACACAATAATCTTCACGATAATAAATCATCGATTCGTGTAAGAAGAAGATCGATGGTTATCGGGTGTTAAAAAAATTTAGTCATAAGCCAAACGAAGAAGTATTGTTTAGTATTCGATGAGTCACGCGATTATGCACCGAGCTCGTACGTTATTTTCGGCGAGGAAAAATACTACGCGTCCGGACGGACATTTGGGATGAGTTGCGTCGGGTTCATGACCCTCGGTGTCTAGACCCACTGATTCACGTTTCGCGGGCTGCGCGTCTCTCTGGCCCGCTTCACTTTTCTCTCTTTCTCATTCTCCCTCGGGTATCTCGTTCCTTTTGTGTCAGACCGCCGTTGACTGGTTACGCGGCTGGCGTGTGGCGCTCCGAGTTCGTTGAAGGCGCAGCGCCTCGAGACGTCAGTTTCGGTGCTTCTACTCGGGCGACGCATCGCAGCTTCCACACGATGATTCCATTCGGTTTTCGAGAGACAACCGCCTTTTCGAAATTTCGGGCGTGAAACATTACGACGCGCCCGTCTCGGTTAGCGTCTCCTATCTCGCTTCGCTCGCCACTGTGTGCCACAGTGTGTGCAAACTTGATGCTCCTGCGATTGTGCTCCCTTCACTCGCTCGGAGATTCTCTTGTTTCACACTGATTAAAATGACTCGCTCGTCCGACTTCTATTATCGTAAGCTTCCTTCTCAAGCTCCCTCGGTCTGCTCTAAACATTCTCGTATCTCGAGGGAAACGGAGAGGAGGACGGAAGTATGCAAAAAGAAATAGGTAAAAAAGATTGTTTTCAATGACAAGTGCCAGCTGTAATCTAGGGCAGAGTGGCCTGATACCAGCCAGCTTGCCGCGTAAAAACTAAACGTTCGAACGTAATTTCATCGCTTTACGTGCTCCAGAAAAGTTAGTACGATTTATAGATTTCGTCCGATTTACCGGGTAAATATTAGAATCGGAACTAAATAAGAATGGTCAGATGATTTGTCATTATCGTTAAATATTTGACAACAATGGACGTCGAGTAATCCCGGACAAATACCCTCTCGTTATTTTTCTATAATCGTCGATACTCAGAATTTCGTTATCATAAAATGCTGGTTTTTGCTAATGAACATCCCAAAGTTTGTATCCACTCTATCTTCAAATCGAAACTCCACTTCACAACGTTAAACCTTTTCCCTCTCGTGGCCGGCATTCGCCCACTCTCCCCTATCGAACGCTTCCTTCTTTTTTTCTCTCCATTGCCACTCTCCAATTCTTCCTTCGATTACCCCACCGCGAATACGCATCTCTATCTTCGGGCCATTTTTTCCACTCTCTTTCAATTTGCCCCTTTCCTCCGAAGTCTCGTGTCTGCCAACCGATTCCGCCTTTCGCCGCATCGTTTCTCGCCCTATTCAAAGACCTCGTAACTGGCTATCTAACCGTCGGGTTTTCATATCACTCCCTCTCCGCCTTCCATCGTCAGTTTCGCCATCCGCCTCTCGGGCCTTCCATTCTCCTCTCGTTCGCTTCGTTCCCGATCGTTCGGCTCGTTCGCCGGTCTGCATCCCATAATTTCTTTGGTCCTCTCAATCATAGAGTCTCTCTTTCCATTCCCCCCCCCCCCCCCCCCCCCCCCCCCCCCCCCCCCTCCCGTCTTCCGCCGATATCTTCTCGCTCGTCCTCTTTTTTTCCATACAGACGCTCTCCGCTCGATCTCGAAGCTCTCCTCTCCGGAGTAATGCACCTCTCTCTACCTCCGGTCCATAGTCGGCGAGAGACGATGCGAGAAAGATAGGCACGAAAGGAAAAAAAAAAACATGGAGCATGGATGCAGCAAAGACGCCGACACAATGAGGGAGCTTTTCATCTCGCTTCCTCGTCGCATCCTCCGTCCTCGTTTCGAGCAATACCTAAATATATTGGTTCATGAATTGATAATGAAGGAAGTCGAGGCTCCGAGCCGTCTATTCTTCGTTTCTATGCACTCATCTCCCGACATGACGTTCTTTTTTTTTATATTTAATACACGAGACTCTGTCGATCGAACGAAATTGACTATTACGGCGTACTTATGTTCTGATTATTTTACCGAGCCGCCGTTCGAGCCGCGAGTCTCGGTATCAGCAATCATTCATTGTTTTGAACGGGATTGAAGAGAATAAAAATTTAAAATAAATAAATCAGCTCTGCAGGGAGCTCGGGGAGGTTGAGCCAGGGTCTCTACATTTTATACAAGCGTTGAGGGAAAGAGATTTAAAAGCAAGGTAGTTATAAATTATTTATCCGCGCGGAGAGTACATAAACCGTTAAGACGCTTTGAATCGACAATTGGGAGCGAGCGAAGACGGAGGAGAGGAAGGTGAAAATAAAGGAGTCTAAGACGGAACGGGGAGGGAAGGGCCAAGTTCAAGTGAGAAGCCCAACGCGTTAGGTTGGCGAGAGAGAGCGACAGAGCTCTCGAAAAGTGGCTCGTCTACCCCATCAAGCACATCGCGGGGAGCAGGACGAGGAGTAGGTACGAGAAGGTCCCCCCCCCCCCCCCCCCCCCCCCCTCCCCCCTCGACGAAAGCCGCACCGGTCTCATTATCATAACACCGATCGCGCATTCGATCTGACATGGCCCACGCTGGCGCCAGCTCGCCTTTTATCTAAGAGAATTTTTAAGGGATATTGAAATGAAATTTATGCGCCGCGCTCCTTCCAGTGGTCTTCCGACCAGCGAGATTTTTTTACCCATGTCGCTTGTCCGACCGCGGTTTTGCATCGTCCGACGGTGTTCTTGGGACGTGTGAATCTCTTGGATTAAAATCGATTATACCGTTCGATTATGTAGTAAAATAAGTAAACAAAAATAATCATGATTTCTAAGTTGAGGGAAAAGCCGTTCTGGAGCCCCGGAGGCTGATCGGGGCAAGGGGGACCACTTTTGGGAAGTCGTCGAGACAAAATAATTTGTTCGACGGGCATTCGCAAATAAATATCTATTTGGTTCAAATGAATATTTATTTAAACCAAATAAATATTTATCTGCGGGGCGTCCGTGAAATAAATTATTTTTCTGGGTCTTTTTTTACGGTGCTTGAAAAGAAAGTTTCTCGTCCCATACGGCGGTCCATTTTGACCCGGTATTCATGTATCTGTAGATTGAAATCTCGTGGAAAGAATCGAAACGAGATTTTGCCGAGCCGAAAGAAAATTTCATCGAGAGGTCTATATGTGTGTGTGTCTGTGTGTGCCTGGCGAGGACCCAGCTTCGGCGGGCCGTCTCGGTCTCGCTCCTCTCACAAACGTTGAAATCGCCCGACCGGAAGTGGCCCCCGAGTCTTCGGTCTCGATAAGTGGTTGGCGAGGGTTGATGGCTACGGGAACGGGGCGAGACCGATCTCGGAGGTCGGAGATCCCGCCGAGTCGGAGACACACCGGAGCCGGCGTAAAATCAAGTGGAAACGCGCGATTTAGAGAAAAGAGGGAGGGAAGGAAATAGAAAAAAATAAAGTGAAAAAAAAAAAAAACGAAAGACAGAATGATGAAAAGAGGGTTGGTTGGGAGAGGAAGGGAGGCCGGCGTCTTCGCCGGCCAGAGACAGCGATCGAGTGAGTGAGACGAGAGAGTCGCCTTCTTCTCTGATTGCCTATTCTCCCAGGAAATCGATGTCGGATTAAAGCCTTCCGTTTCGTACAACAGGGGCGGTGGACAACGGTAAAACGGCGCGATATCGAGAGCGCGGGGAGTTTCCCTTCCACTATGTACAGACCCGGTCTCCTGATATTTCCGGCCTTTCGCGTCGCGTAATTCGCTACCACAAAACCGCAAAAAAGCCACCATCAACCGGAAGCAAATTCGTTATGCGACCTGCATCGGAACGTTCTCTGCTCTTATTTATTTATATTTTTCTAGGTACCTAAAAAAAATTAAGAAATCATAAATCAAAACAGGAGGGGAGAACATGACAACGACAACGAAAATAAATAAATAATTAAAAATATACATTTTTATGCATTCATTTTTGAGGACTATCCGAAAGTGGTGGCGAAGCGCATAATACTCGCCCGTTCACTGGCGAAGCTCGCCGTTCGTTTTCGGTGTTTCTCTCGCATCCACGCTTCCTCCTGTCTTCCTACGTGGCTGGCCGTCCGTCGTACGGTCGAAGCTCCCCGGTACCGTGAGTTATACGTGCCGCGGCGGGATCGCCGGTTTTCCCGCGCGCGCCAACGGCTCGAAGCTCCTCATTGGTTCCTCGGCTCGGAGACGCCGCCGGGATAATGGAAGCGAGCCGAGAGCGCGGGGAGAAGTTTCGCCCAGGCCGCGGCTCTCCGCGCGAACGTAGTGCAAGGTAGGTGGGTCTATGGACGAGTTTCATCCGCAGGGAAATAAAGGAGATATAAAAAAAAAAAAACCGTAACTAGAACGCAAGGTAGAGAAATGAAAAGTAGAACAAAAAAACACGCTCTCCGAATGAAAGAATAGAGGTAGCTTGGCACCAGGCGGAGAGAAAAAGCTGAAAGCTGGATGGAGATAGGAAGGAAGAGGAACAAAAAAAGGTGGAAGAAAAAAATGAGGAATCACTGGATGAAGGGAAAGCGGCGGTGGAAGAGAGGAGAATGAGACCGGGATGGTTGGCGAGGGTGCGAGGGTGGTGACTGCTAAGGCTTCGTCGTGACGAGCCGGAGATGAGCGTAGTACTATCGTAGTATACTACGTACAAGGACATAGTACACTCCGCTCTCGAGTCCCGACGTATTAGTACGCTGCGTACTCGCTCCTCGTGCATGATACTATAGAACCACGCAGTTTGCAGCCCGCCTGCCCGTGGAATTCTCGTTGCTGCGTAGTTGGACCGGGTATAGTGCCCTGCGGGGTAGCGTCCATTGATCCCTAGCCTCCCCTCTTCCACCTCTTCGTCTCATCGCCCCCTCTCCCGCGCCCGTCGGCCTCCCTCTCCACCCTCGCCGTACATTACCTCCCACCCCGTAGGCCAACACGCATTTCTTCCTCCACTACACTGCCATACCGCACCCTCCCCTCTTTCCTCCCCGCCCCTTCGCTCCCGTACTCTCCACCCCGTCACTACCGAGCACTCCTGCCCTCCCCACTCTTCCGTCCCCCACTTCGCTCCGCCGCTCCCCTTCTCCTCGCCCGCTCCCCCACCCGTTCGCAATCCCTACTCGTACAGTCGGCCCTTTGCGCCGTTTCTTCCTTCCGTCTTTACGTTGCTTTCTGTACCTACTGGCAATTTCCCTCCATTGCATGGCACCGACACACGCGCGCACACACACTCTTATGGTTCGTTTTCCCCTTCTTCCTTTCTCATGACCTCTGCATCCATCCGCACACACACGCGGCGCATACCTCGACGTCACCGTTACTACGACGGGACGCTCGATACACGCTTGGGGATTCGCGCGACTTCTCCTCGTTTCTCGTCGGAGCTCTCGCTCTCTCTCCGTCTTTCCGGGCGGGTTTATCACCTGTCTCTCTCGGGGTTGTACGGTTCTGCACTGTTCTCCTGCGCGTAGGCGTAACTCTCGCCGCGTTCCCGTGCTCGAGATTCACGATTCTCGTGGCCGAGTGAATTCGCGACGATAGGCCGACGGGGGAGCGGGGACGGAAGCTCGGGCTCGACGACCGCGAGGGGTTACCGGCGCTGCAGCCCGAGGGTTGGAAGTAGGAATATACGGGACCCGCGCTCTTCGAACACCCTCCGGACTTTGTCGATCTTCTCCCTTTTTTTTTGTCTGCCGAAGCGTCGAAACATTGGCGTAGGTTAGTTCTCGGGATCCGGGTTCGGTTTTAAAATTAACAGCGGTCGCTGGACACATGCGCCGTTTTCGGTCGTAAACAGTTGCGGTCTCTCTCAACTCTCCTTCGAATTTTATTATTTTTTCTCGGTGGATCTCACTCCATAGAATTTCAAAATATATTATGAGTTTGGTGAATTCATCGTTATTTAAATAACATTTTTTTAAATGTTTCGTACCATCTATCGATCGATTTTCCCAACACATTATTGTACTGTGTGCGACACAAAAATCCCCGCCTGTAAGGAGTAACGGCCAGTAGTAATTTGTTTATTTCATTTTTTGTCCAAAAGTTCAAATGGTGGAAATGACTCGGGATAGAGGGTTTCAAGAGAGGGGGGGGGGGGGGGGGGGGGGGGGGGCAGAGGCTAAATCGGCGATAACTGATCACAGTAATTATTTGAGTCGCGGAGATTCGAGAAATCCTATAAATCCCTAGGCGTGACTCCTCGTTCGTTAAGCTCTGTGAAAGCGCTTCGGCTTATCGCGAGCGCCGCCGGTCCGACCGTCCCGCCCGTGATTATACCCTCCCAGTATGGGGAATTGTACAACTAGCCTTGCCCCGTCAGGGAGCCTTCAGGCTTCGGTCCCCGGGTTTTCCGAGGTATAACACCGTGCCCCGTTGCCAATCCCCACCGCTCGCTCGCGGCCATTCCAATTGCCAAACTTTTTAATTAGTCCGAGCGCCGGAGCGCGAGCCCGAGGAAGCGAGGAAATAATTAACCTCGAGGTAGGCGAAGCGCGAGCTCGTCGGAAGCTACCATGTTCAACTCTTCCTCGCTCTCTGCCTCTCTACCGTTCTCTCCCTCTCGATGCTTCGCGAGGTGGATCTCCCTTGGCCACCGTCACAGAGACACACAGCCTCTTCGCCCGAGGTCGAGAATCATTCAGAGTTTTTGTCTCCGAACGCCCCGCTCCCACGCTTGTAACGCGCGATAAATGACCTCCGATCAGACCCGGAATGAGAAATATAACCGCGGCGATGAAGAAAAACTTCTCGAGCCAGCAAACTTTGACGCTGAATAATAACGCCGCCGAGAGAAGAATCTGCGATTCTTTGCCTCATTGTTATTATTATTATTATTATTATTTTTAAGTAACGGACGATAGGCTGAGACTTATCGAAGAATATCAGAACGCTGACTGTGAATCTCCAATCATAGAAAAAAAAATGGAAACTTTCATATTGCTTCCTCATAAAAGTTGAAAATTTAAATTTTTATACGGCTGTCACCTCAAAGTTGCAAATTGAAATTTTCACATAGTTTTCTCACAACGTTCCTTTATTCGCAAAGCTTCTTCCATGAGAAAGCATTTTCTATATTTTTGGCCAATGTTCATAAAAATTGCAGTGAATAAAGAGACGTGACCACTCTACTAGTGTACCAAATTTCAACCGGCCATGAGGAAGCAAAAAACAGTTTTCGCTTTCTTGTATGCCGCGTTGTTATTACGAATCGAAAAGTCCCTAAACCGGCGATCGAGCCTGCCCCCTCCTCGACAACAAAAAAAAAATCGCGACAAGGGCAACATATTTAAAAAAATTTAATAACAGACGGTGAGCGGGCCTCGATTATTTAGCTTCGCGTGCACTTTGCCAGTGCGCAAACAGCGCGGGTTGCACACGGTGCAGCGAGTGCAAAGGAAACGCTGCAACGGTTCGGGCCAAAGTAGCATGGTAGTGTTTACAAACAGCCTCGGTTACGGGGGCGCAGGGGGGAGGGTCGAGAGGGGCCGGTGTGCAGGAGCCCGCGGCGTTTGCCGAGCACAGAGACGAGAAAGCGTATCCTGAAAGCCCCCGTGTGCGCGCCGGTTATTGCTCTCTTATTCGGCTCGAGAAACATAGGACGCGCACCCTCGACTCCCGAAAATTCAACCCTTCCGCAATAGTCTCGCCAGCCGCTAGCCGCGCTACCTCTCGAGGGCGCGACCCGTACGGAATCCCGAATAACCTCCGCACAACCCCTCCCCCAAGTCGTGTTCCGCTTTGTTCCTCGAAGCACGCGGCTTCCGAGTAGAAAATAAAGAAAAAAAAAAAGAAAAAAAAGACCACAAAAGCGTGCGTGAAAGGTCAAGAAGTGGATAAGTCGCGAGTGGGGCCGAGCGCGAATGCAGACAGCGCGAGAGGGCCGATACAATAAATCGAGGTTTTTTTCGCACAAAGCTCCTCGCGCTCGAAGCCCTTTCACGTAAGTCGGCCGACACCTCGTATACAGTGCACGCTCCACTGGCGTGGCGAAGCTGTTGCTGACTCCTCACTCTCTCAACCCCCCTTGCTCTCCTGCTCGGAAATTCCGAGATATTTATGGCGGCGTCAGTTTCGCTCACCGGAGAAACTTTCGGCACTGAAATTTCTGTCTTAGTCTCAGGGCGCCCTGGCGTTCATTTTTTTTTTTCAAAACCCTTCCCGAGCCTGCGGGCCGGGAAGGACCCACCCCCCCTTTTTCTACTGCCATATCTCTGATTCCGCAGACTCTTGACTGGCGTACACGATGCGTCGCTCTCCTCGAGTTGCATTCCTCGCCTTTACCTCGTTACACCGAGTTTTCATAAATCGCCCCCTCCCGTCCTCCCGTTTACGGGCAAAGTTTTCCTCAAGCAGCCCTGCTCGCCTCTAAAGCCTACGAAAGAGTATGCACGTTGGGGGGGCAGCGGGGCTTGGATCGTCGTAGGGATCCTGGTCTTCTCGTGGCTCGTAACTCGGCTTTCCAACCCCTTTCGCTTTTCCCTCTCACTCGGTCCGAGACCACCTTCGCGCTTATACATATATATATACCCACCCCCTTTATGCGGGCATTCGTTATGCCTCCTGTTAATTAGTTGCCGCCACATTTCGCAGCCTAGCAGCCTCTCTCGTTCCTCTGCGCGATTACACTTTCAAATTTACAGCTTCTCGTACAACCCCCCTCCGCCCCCCCCCCCCCCCCCCGCAGAAAGCTGAGCGGGGGATAGGCAAGCGGGGGGAAAACCATCCCCCTAACGTCTTGCGCACAACATCGTGGCGATTTACCAACTAAATGGGACTTTAGAAAAACAAGAATAAAAAGACTTGCACGCAAGCGACGCACTGCGACGAGGAATGGCGAAAGCTTAATAATCGGACTAACGACTCTGGCGAACCTTCTTACACAGCTCGCGTTCAATCTTTTTGGTACAACAGCTCTTTCACTCTCAAAATGTAGTGGACAAAAATTAATGGAATTTGTAACTATCTGACCATGGTGGGTTACGCTTGGTGTCGTGTTAATCAGTTACTTTTTATTTTGTTCCATTTTTTCCACCTGGGTTTTCACGGAATCCCATCCCTACTCCCCCCTAGCACTCCCTACCCGCACTCAGCTAAGCTACCTAACTTCCAGTGCGTCCGTAGCCGACTTAGCTACACTGTACCGCATTTGCCGGGGACACGGGGAAACTACGGAAAACCCGTGCCGGTACAGACGGCCATATTCTACTGATCCACTGGTATTTTTGCACTTGAGTAAAGTGCAGAAACACCAAAGTCTCAGAAGAAAGCGCCTTCCGCTCGACGGTCGATGCGCCAGCTAGCGCACGGCTAAGCGGTCACCCATCCGAGCACTGACCGCGACCGATCTTGCTTGCCTTGGGAGACCGCGGAGCCGTGCGCCAACCGCGCTTCCACCGCTGTCGGTTAGTTACTTTTTATTTCTCCCGGAAGCCGGAGAAGCGAGGGGGAGTTTTATGTCACCGATACAAAGTTAACCCCGACGACGACCGGGCTCGGGTTCTCGTAACGTACAGCGGGGAGGTCAGTGGGAGAAAAATCTTTACATTTTAGTACCTCGATCTCGAGAAGGGTGTTGGTGGGGGGGGGGGGGGGGGCAGGAAGAGGCGTCGTTCGAAGTTTTACGAAGAGGGAAGAGCCGTCGTTCTACCGTACAGTGGCGAGGCTCGTAGGTGAGCTGGATAGGCCATTTCGGGATTCCAAGTAGAAGTGTGCGGCTCCGCATTGCCGTTGCGCCAAGTCCACCGTAGAGCGGAGCGAAACGGACCGCACATGATGTCTCTTCATCTCCCGCCAAAGGAATTGGTAAAAAATTGTCCATTTTGACCCACTCAGTCCTATAGACGGTCCGGCACCAAACGTTACCTTACGTCGAAACACTTTTTCTCTCCTAGTGTAATCTCTCGGCGAAACGTTCGTGTGTGTCTGCGGTCATGCAATCGCCTTTCGTCACTCGGTAGCACCAGGCGAGGGCGTCGAATATCGCCGCATAAAAATTGTAGCGCCTCGTAAAGCTCCTGACCACGGAATAACCCTCAACCATCTCGGCCAGACAACGGCCATGGTCCTCGGTTAACTCACCCGTACTTCACCCTTCGCTCTTTTTCTCTCATTCATTTTTTATTGTTCTTTGTTCTTCCGCGACTCATGTTCTTAACATCGAGGAAGTGAGGCCCAAGGCTGGAAACGAAGCACCTGATACCTTCTCCTCTCCAAGTACGGTCCCGCGTGTAAAATTCGCGGCGCGTAACCCGCTAACAAAATCACGTAGAGAAAGGAGCAAACGGGTATTCGCGATTCGTCGGGCATCGCCCTGCCGATGATAAATCTCGAACGTATCGCAGACAGCGGATCGCAGGGGGTACGTTGGGAGGGGGGGGGGGGGGGGTTGAATGGAACGAGCGAAAAGAAAGATTTTTATTCGATGGGGGACGAAAGGAGACAAGGGGGCCTAAGCCACGTCGCAGACACGCCGTTGGGAATTTGAAAAAAAGATCCCCTCGTTTATTCTCTGCGTGTACCTTGTATAGTGTTTCTCTGCCGGACGAGGGATCATTGCGAACTGAAACTGCGTTTCAGCCTCGGACATTTTACCATTCAACGTGTATTCGAGCCTTTAACGCCGCGCCGTATTCGTCACGTTGGTAAAAATAAGTTACGTTCATTTTTTGGAGCACTCTCGGACGGGCATAATTTCCTCACAATATTTTTCAATGTTAGGCGTAAAAACGATAATTTTTAATATTTTTTCTCATTGGGAAGGAAACTTCCGATGGGTTGACAAAAAAAGATATCTCACAATACAATTATTCTCGCAGGAAGAAAGAGATGAAAAAAACGTAAATGAGTTATTCCAAGTTGGGAGGCTAATGGCAATAAGTTGTTGGCAGGCTGCAGAAACCCTGTGCAGTCTTTGCGACACGCTTGCCGACGCCATCAGAGAAAAAAAGTGAGAAGGGGGCGAGGGGAGCGAGTCGGTTGGCGAGAGGGGTGAAGGGAGAGTAAAAAAACGCACCGTCTGTGCGCAGGGTTTCCAGGGCGTTCACCCAAGGGGGGTCCAGACACAACACTCACACCCTTCGCGTCCTTCCCTGCTACCCCCGCCTGGGCCTCTTTCGTGGAGAGGGAAAGTGCGCACCCCGCAATCACCCTTCCGTCCTTGGATCCGGCTCTCCCTTCGCGGAAAGCAGTGCGAGGGAGAAACGGCGATCGGACGGACGGGACCGTGGAACAGAGACACTCCGATGGACCTGGATGGGGGAGTGGAAACTGCTACATCCCTACCGAGCGCACCCCGCATTACGAGGACGAAGCCCTTTCTAGCTCGTCCCGTTTGCCTGGACCCCTCCGTACCTTCGCTATCTCTGGCGTCGATGTGTCTTTACTTTCTCGTCACATACGAACTTTGTAAGGGGGGAAGTTCCTGTAGTCGGAAAAAAAATTGCACCCAATCCTGGAATGCAAAAAACGCAACTTACGGCAGACTTCGAGCGAAATCTATTTTGTTTTGATTTTTTCTTTTTTTAAAGTTTTTAGTTGGCTTGAAAGATTGAATTTTGATCCGGTAATGATTTAACGGATAAGGCGGGAAAGTACGGTTTTAACGAGGGATTAATTGCGCGGTGGATGCTTCATGCGGGCTGCAAGTTTTACGCTAGAAAAAAACATTTTGTTGGGTGGAAAAATACATCTCTCTCTCTCTCTCTCTCGGGTAGTCGGCGGTTCCGAAAGTAAAGAGTCAAACTTAGAATGCCGCAACGCGCTTGTCGGAGTGAGCACTCCAGGGTCTGGAGGGTCTGTAGTTAAACACCGACAAATTCAATACACGGGGCGCGTCCATTAAAATGTACCCTAACGAGTAAACGGCTGGGGACGAAACCGTGAGCGACGAACAATGAGTCATGACGGTGCAAGCGTGCGTCTGTTTCTCCTTCAAGCTCCAATCACATCGACCATAGCCGTGAAGCGAAAAAATGTAGACAAAAAAACGTTTCAACAACAATTTTGGAAAATTAGCGATTTTTTTTGTATTTCCAAAAAGCCATAGGGGAGACCGGGGCAAAATGGCACAGCGGGGCAAAATGGAATAATAAGACAAAATGCCCTATATATGGCAAGAAGCCAAAAAATTATAATTTTGTCTTCATTTATTTTTCATGATATGCTGACGTCTCTTCTATAAATAACAATACGAGAAAACGAAACGATAAACATTTCGCAAGGTCCGGTAATCGAAGAAACGAAAATGGCAAGGAAGATCAAAAAACTTAAACAAGTCGTTTATAAGAAAGTTATGAAGGTGCCCGTTTTGCCCCCATCTCCCCTATATATGTACACTTTTTTGCGGCGCGACTGATGTTCCTTGAGTACATCTTCCGCTCTCTGTGCCGCAGCCAAGCGACGTTCGAATAAATGGCCAACAAGATCCTTCGAATATTCCCTCATTTTTCTTAACATGTAAATTTTTTATTTTGTTTTAAATGAAATACCGGCTTTGGTTTGTGTGGAACAAATGCCATGTTCCTCTACATAGTTTGCCAGGCTTCCATTAATTCGCGTACCTCTACCGATCGTATTCGCGATTGCGGCATTAAACGCGTTAACTGCCCGGCGCCCGATCGTCATCGGGATCGCGACGATCGGCAAGATCAACGATTGATCGAGAGTCTCCCGCGAGTCTCGAGCCGAAAGCTTGTATCTCGCCGGACGAGACCCACAGGCGCGGAGGAGAGACCCTTCTACCGAATCGTTCGGCGGCAAGTGCGTTTACGATCGCGTTAATCGGCCCGAACGTTATTTATCGCCCGAACCCGAAACATCCTCCGATGCACTATCACCGGGACGACTGCGAGCACCCGCGAGTAATGCAGATTTTATGGGATACAAATTACACGGAGAGGGCCGAGGCCGCGCGAAACATTTCCCTCGTATCCGCTGATGCGCTTTCGGCTTATGTATGGCACGTAGTTAAATACCGGCGCGAATGCGCACGGATTAAACAGCGACACGGCCTTCCAATGTCCTCGCGTCGAGATTTCGGCACTCAATTTTTATCGCCTCAATGAAATAATCATTATTCTTCATACCCACAAAAAAAAAAACGACTGCTTAAACTTTTTATTTAATTCAATTTCAGTCGGTTCAAGAACACGTGACCGACGTTCTTAAATACAAGAACCGGATTCGCGTGGATCTCGAAATCACGAAGAACCCCGAGAAAATATTCATGTGAAACATTATTACGAAAATCTTGCATTGAACCTACACCGAGCACCTACACCTAAAGTTCGGCGATAAGACGGTACCTCGCGAAAGCTTTCGGTAGTAAAATGCACCCGCAGTGCTATTTCCTACTTTCGGCGATAGGATCATGCGCCAATGTTGATCCACTGTACGTTCGACCTCGACACGCGATTTTCGACCCTTCGATGGCCATTTTTGATACTTCACACGAAGAACTTTCTTCCCAAACTTATTTTCTCAAACGACAAAAAAAAAAAAAAAAAAAAAAAAAACCATCCCAAAAGAGAGGTGAAGTAGTTAATCACCCGAGCTCCGTTGCGGTATTCCAAAGACGTCCGAGCTTGCATCGTCAGGTAATCAGTATTCGGGCCTCGTCTAGGGTCGAACTTTTTTTCTCGACTCCCCGCCCTGAGCGCGACGGTGTAGCGATAGAATTCGCATCCGTGCCCTAAGCTATCGAGGCCCCAAAGGCTCCCCCGTTCGTTCTCTAATAATGAAGCGGCATGAGCATCGGGGCAACAGCCGACTCTGCACCGGCGTCTACGGCAGACTACACACACCGACGTTGCGTGTATCCGACGTACACTCGTGTGCGCGTATAAGTTTCGGTACAAATTGCACTAGCAACAGCAGCAGAAGTGGCACTGGGCGAGCAATAGAGAACGGGTCTGGACCGGGAGAGAGCAGCGGCTCTCCTGATACACGCCGAAGGGATGAGGCGAACACGAGAACGCCTCCGATCGACTTACAAGCCGTGGCCACCCTCCTCTCGTCATACCCTTCGTTAAATTCATCTCTCGTCGACGAGATCGGCCGTGCACAGGCGAACGGAAACGGGGGGAATGTAAAGAGGAGAGAAACAGCTCTCCTGGTTATACTACTCTCCTTCAACGACCTCCGAACCCTGGCGTCCTTAAGCTTCATCACGAATTTACTTTGGACCACCCTCCCCTCCTCCACCCTCGTGCCGCGCTTCGCCGTCCGTCCTTTTCGTCTCTTCATCCCCACAGTGCCTCTAACGAGCTCTCCGGCATCGCGAAGTTCCGTCGGCACTTTTCAGGAAATACTATAGTTGCCATTTTTTCCCCACCAGGTTATATATATATATATTATAGGGAAATAGCTTCTGCAAGGTCTTCAAAAAAATTTTGAAGTAAAATAACGCGCGGCTTTGAGCACATTTTCACGGTAACTGAAACTTCCCCCTTTTTAAATCTGACTACCGCGTCGTTAAGGTTGAGCAAATTTTCTGGAAAAAAAACTTCTCAGCATTTTTTTTTTTGCTTTTTAAGACTGCAGGTTATAATAGTTTGGGATAAATTTGAGCCTGCGTACACTGTAGGGTTTGCTGCACATCAATAAAAATGATTTTACGGAATCGGAGTTATATCCAGTTGCGTCTGTCGTGTCACTGACAATTTAACATTTCATTTTTGCCTGCAAATTTAACAAAGAATAGTGTTAAATTACCTTTTTGTTTTATTTTTTCGGTCGAGACGTTAATTATTTTATTACGTTATCTCGATATCTCGTTGTATCGTTGGTCGGTAAGAAGTAAGCTCGGTGTAGGTATTTATGTAAACCCATCTTGACCACGAGGGGTTTCCAGCTTTGCGTCATGTGTTACTCGCATGAGCTGTATATGTTTATCACATGTACATGTATATATGTATATCGCATATGCATGTATATATTTATATATATATATGCGTGCGTGCATATAGATAGGGGCGAAAAGGATGCGTCGGAAGGAAAATTCTTCCCGTTTTATACAGCGACGCGGGGCTAAACAGCGCAGAGGCGAGAGTTTGCTCGGCGGAGAGGGTCTGCTCTTAATTACCGGATGAGAAAGGATTACAACGTGTTACCGAGCGAGAGAGAGTCGTACGGACGAACCGAGCCGAGAGTCCCTGCGGTATCCAGAGCAGAGGTACAATTTTTTTTTCCTCCTCCGGTACTCGGGACTCTCTCGCTGCTCCCGTCTTATAGAAAAATATTGCCGGTATTCTCTCGCTCGCGCGCACACCCCTGGGGAAAACGGGGGAGAGGCAAGAGTTGCGAATTACGAGCTTTTGAAGCCCGAGCAGAATGGAGGAAGAGCTATAGAACGACCCGCAACGTTGAGAAGGGAAAAGCTCGGATTAATACTCTCGCGTATATCATATAACAGTTCCCATACCCTGCGTCTCACATGTTCACGAGATTTGTCGAAAGAAAATAAAATGTAAATAAAAAAAAATCCATTAGTTGCAGGATTGCATATCTTCGTGCTGATCTCCATTCGCGTTACTTCAAATAATAATAATAATAATAATAATAATAATAATAATAATAATAATAATAATAATAATAATAATAATAATAATAATAATAATAATAATAATAATAATAATAATAATAATAATAATAATAATAATAATAATAATAATAATAATAATAATAATAATAATAATAATAATAATAATAATAATAATAACAATAATAAAATTATTTTGGACCGCAGTGGAAGAGAAAGGTTTGTTAAATGTCCTCTCGTCGATTAAAAAGAATTAAATAATAAATTTTCCATCAATTTTCAATCGTACGAGGGCACAGTTTGCCCTCGCTCGCCGGAGCGAGACATCGCAAACATAATTACGTTCCGAAACACGCTGCCGCGTTTTTCACGAGTCGGACAGGATGTTATTACCGGTCATGATATCCACGGGGATTCGAGTGGCAAAGCAAAAGCCCCAAAGGTCGAGAGAGCGAATCTTACGGAGTCGAGATTTTCCGTCCTGTTCTTGCCCCGGCGTCGGCGACGTTCCCTGAGTTTCCCCATTTCCCGGTTGTTCGAGGCTCGCCCGCACGGCTTCGTTGTCGCCGAGCCTCGGTAGGGTCGTCGTCGAGACGCCGCGGCTCTCCCGTTGCAATATCGCAACTGGATTACCTCCGCGCCCCTACCGGAATACGCGCCTCGGGACGGGTGGTTCGTCTCCCCCGGGCGACAGTCGGTTCGCCATAATTCACCTAGTCCTCGGCCGCAGCGACTGCCGTCGCGAATAAACGTTCATACGCGTTTCTGCGGAACATCCATTGTGACGACGGAGCGCGGCAACATTGTGCACGAAGTCGATGCACATAATGCAGCGCACGCGACAAACCCCCGAGATAGGGAGAAAACGTCGGGAAGGGTGGGAGGGTTGGGTTCGCGTAGTCGTTCCACAAAGGTTATTTAATCCGCAGACTGGCGGCAAAGTACTAACTCGATCAGACCGTCGGCCCCAACAGAGCCATCAGGACCGTGCGGGAGAAAGCGCAAGAGAGCCGCAGCAGGAAGACCGACGGTGATGGAGGAAAGGCTTTAGCCGAGGTACATATGTTTGTTAAAACGGAGAAACGGGAAACGAGCCCGGCAGAGTATGAGGGAAAGAGGAAGAGTTGGACTCGCGCTGCATGATCGTAGCTGTTGGGACGTCATTCGGAGCGCGGTATTGGATTTGGATTACGGTCGGACGAGGATCAATCATTGAAACAGAAGTAATGATCTGGGGGGAAAAGGAGACGGCGGTCTTGAATCGATCGTCATTACAAGAATTTATTCGTCGCGGCGAGGGAGAATGAAAATAGGATTAATCAATGTGGCGGGACGTAATGGGGCAGCTGTGGGCTGAAATTCGGATACTTCGGACGAGGGTGACGAGAAAGCATCGAGAGCTTCCACGAAGTTAGTATTTCTTAAAAATCGCCATCGGGCCTCTTTTATGCGTTTTTTTTTCGCTTATATATCGAATGATATTACGCGGTGGGAGAGAGGCGAAAGAAATGGTGGGGTGGGTTTGGGGGCGATTGTCGGTACACCGAAAAAAAGCGTTGTTTCCCCCTTGTTAGCATTCTTCGTCGTTGGAACGGAGACGCTCTGCGAGGAGAAAAGCTCCGGATGGGCGAGAGGAAGCCTGGCGCCTCGGGGGGTGGTTTCGCGCGCGGAGAACAGCGACATGGATGAAAAAAGGCAAAAAAAGAAGAATTGGGCGGTTGGGAGAACGCGAACAAATGCCGCAGGCTTTGTTTTAATTGCGGCGTTTGTTCACCCGCGTTTTTTATAAATGCTTCTCGGCTTTTCCCGCACCGACTTCGTACGCCGCTACCGTGCGGCGAGGCTGGGTTGTGCGGAGACGTCGTAGGCGGGGAGGGCTGCTCCCTTAGCCCCTGTAAAGACTCCAGGGTCTCGGAGTCACGCGTGAAGTTTCGCGTCGGAATGAGCGCGGCTTCTCGCTCGTTAATTTTTTAATTATTTGATGGGGAACAATTTACATCTCGGCTTCCCCGAGATAGAATAAAAACGTACGGTTTTCGGCTTATGTAAACCCATCGCCGGCGCGACTTCCGAATGAAAATTTTATTTTATAGTATTACGCGCAGAATCTTCACCGGCAAGATATAGTCGGAAAGACATCGTCACAAGTCCTCTAAGATTATCCTGAGTACCCCTCTATGGGAGACTTAGGATAATAGCGACCCGGGAGTCGATCCGTGAAACCCATCGTGACATGCCTTTCGAAAAAATTTAAAGAATTCCCATCCGAGCCTAAAACTACCGAAGATCTCCCATCCAATTTAGGTGACTACACACAGTTGTCCTTCTTTTTAAAAATCTTTTCCGAATTTCATTGAAGTTCTACTGTCAAAAGAGCCAAACCTAAAGTCGGTACATTGAGGAAAAAAATGCCTGGCTTAAACAAAGTTACGGTGAGAAACGTTCCAAGCTTTTTGGTACAAATAAAGCATTGTTTTGTTGAATGATTTGTTTGTCACAAATAAACCATTATTTTGTTAAACGGACATTCAAACAACTGTGTTTGTTTTACCAACAAAATGACACCATTGAACGTATGCCACCGTGTCTTGGTTAATCCAACCATTTCTTTTTCCCAGTGCAGGGAAGGTGAAAAGACCTGTTGGTCATTAAACACTCGAGTTTGCCCAGCGCTTCGATTTTCCCGCGTGTCGGGCGTAAAATTAATAACGGGGCGCTAATCTCCGAGGAGTGAACCCTCTTCGTGATCCGCGTGGCCCGTACCGGCCACAATAACAGCAAAGCTCTCGGGGTTGCCATCACCACTTTTATAACCGCTCCTGTACCTCTCGTACGAGTGTGCAGCTCGAGCGGCCAACCCCTCTAGCCGGCCACTGCCGCAGACAAATATTTTCTCGGCGTGCGGTCGGCGCCCAGCCCTTCCCTCAGGACCCTCGACTCTTTCCCCGTCTACCTCCCTCTCCCGGGAATTAAGCCCGTATGAATATTCGAGACAAATTAATAACGCCGGGACGGAGCTGGAGCGCGGAGGGTCTCGCCGCTCCCGCCATGCGGAAAAATAATAAATTCCCGGTTGCAGAACGCCGCCGCTCTACTCTCGAAGCTCGCTGGCTTTGGACCTCTCTCCTGTCTAGACACGGCGAAACCCTGTTGTAATAGTTTTTCTATTTCTCATTTCTTCGAGCCAAGCTTTGTTTTTCATCATTTTTATGGCCCTCATTTTCAGCGTACAAAGGAAAATAAAAGCTATCGGAGGGACGGGTGGGGAATCGCGGTCGAAGTCGCGGCAGGAAATTACGCGAGGTGAACGCGGAGAACACGGTTGGAAGAACGGGGAGCGAAAACGGAGTAACGAAAAACACGGGGAGGAAAAAAAAGGAAAGAGGGAACACGGCTCAGGCTTTTGCCTGTTCCGCGATACCTGTTGCAACCGCAGGAAAGCTCCCGTCGCCCACGCTCGATTTAACCTAATAAATTCAGGATCGGATCAGCACTTCCGGTTTCCGGTGGAAAATATTTGTTCGTGGAGCGGACTCTTTAAAATTATTTCACAACTTCCATTTTATGTCAAAAAAAAAAATGGAATCGCCATCATCTCCTTAGGGAGAAGGGGACAAATACCGGTCAGGCCTGCTTTAAAGAATTTAGCGCAGATGTTAAAACTAGCCCCGGCTTATCTTGTCGTCTTCGTTCGAAGAATTTTTTTGTCTCTTCCGATTAAAAATAAGAAATAATTAAGTCATTTTTTAAAATTTGTTTATTATTATTATTTTTTTTTAAAGTATATCTCGAACTTTCGTCGAAGACGCAGATGCGATAGTGGCATCGGATGGAACGAAGTAAGGAAAATTATGGAAGGAGAGCAAAAGGCTCATGTAGACTCGTCGAGGGTGCGTGGTGGTTTGGGGCCAGACAGACGGGCGAAGGGTGCAAGGCTGTACGGCTGGGGGGAGGAGGGGGGAGGGGGGGGGGGGGGCCGTGAGCACAGGCACATCAGGCTTTTCGGGGGGAAGGAGAGCAGACGCCTGCGTCTGACTACTAAGGAATATAACCCACCCAGCTACCCTTGTTCGCTCTCCACCTCGCTTTCTCGTCCCGCGCACCCTCCATTCTTCCCTCTCCGTCACTCTCCCGGCCAAGATCGCCCAGCCCTCCGTCCTCTCTCTTCGCCTCCTTCCTCCCCTCGGTTTCCTTCCACCCGGCTTGGCCAGACTATCCCAGACGCTTCTCGCAGGACTCGCACTTTCTTCCTTTTTTTATATTTTTTTTCCTTCCCTCGCAGCGAGGACTTCTTGTCCTTCCGTCGTCCTGCGTCTACCGATCCCTCGTCTTGTGATTTCAACCCTGATTCTTGTCACGATGAGAAATCGCGGTAATTAACTTTCCCCACCTCCCCCCCGCCCACCTCAGAATTGCTCCGTCTCTCACTCACTCCCTCCCTCACCTCTCTCCGCCTTGTTGTACATTTTTTATTTATTTTTTTGTTCTTTACCTCGGCCAAATATTCTCTTCACATATACACGCGGTACCGAACGCGAAAGGCTCTCGCGATTTTTTTTTTTTTTTTTTTCTCAGCATCATCATAATATTATACGAGAAATTATAGTATACGCTAGAGGGGATGATATTATCGTTGGAGATTTAATATCAAAAAATTTGGCCCGGACGTAAGAAACATTTTTGTTCCACAGCGGACATTGCCGCCGCCCTCGGCCGTTTTATATCGACTATACAATATACCGCGAGGGTACCAATTATCGAGTAATAAACAACAATGTTCCGGCGTTCCGAGGCCTAAATTAATCCTGTCAAACTGAAACTCTATACCTGAGCTTGCGTTCGCCGAACGAACCCGGAATATTCCCCGTTTGATGCTGATGGCTTGAACGAATTCACGAGATAGGACGACTGCGCGAGAGAACCGCTCTCTCCCCCTCCCCCCTCTCCCCCCCCCCCCACTTGAGCTCCCGCTTGGCTTAATATTCCCAAGGAATCTTGCAGGCATGGGCGGCCCATTTACTCTCCGGGGCCCTCCTCGCTCTCCCTCTCCTTTTATTTTCCTTTCGCCGAAGCAAAAATAGAGAAGCCGAGGGCGCGCGGGCCCTTTTATGATCGAGCAGGCTAACCGTCGGCTCGTTTCCGTAGAACAAAGGGAGGGACGAAGGGGGTAAGAGGTGAGGGAACGCGCGCGAGGAACGGCGTGCGTGCGTGTGTGTGTGTGTACAACGCGGGGGCAGAGACCGAGAGACTCCGCGAAACGAACTAAGGGGAACCGGGCGAAAGAGGGACGGAGGAGACATTTTTTACGTTAAAAAGTCTCAAATTCCAGGGGTAGCGCCAGACCAATAAATATCCTTAATTCGCGAGAGCGGCACCGCTGATGTGATGTATATTCTCGGAATAGGCTGTCCGGCCAGAGAGACCTCCTGCCTGTTCGCTTTCCTGTTCCTCTCCCTCCTGCTCGGCTCTCCGCGCCGGTCTGCACGCCGGTCAGCAATGGACAAAGAATATAATCTGTTGGGGCCCCCTCCCCCCTCCGCTCGCTCGCCGCGATGGTGGCGACCGCGTTCTCCTTGGCACGCCAAACATTCGCGGGGAACTCGAGTTTTTTTTTTTTTTTTTTTTTTTGGGTCCCCACTACTACGATCCACTGTGTTATGGTCCGTGTCCGTCGGGGATGTATAGTCGGCTCGGTAGAAATCAAAACATGGGCGCAAAGCGAGGGGAAGGGAAGGCAAAAAAAGGACGGTCGTACACAGTGAAAAAATAACTTTTATAGTATTCCTACTATTAGCAATATTTTTTTCGTCATTTTCTGTACTATAATTGTCAAAGATATCTTTACAAAGTAGCTCTTCAGCTTATCTGGCAAATATGATAAATCGAGTATTAAGGAGTTAACAATTTTCTTTGGTTTTTGTTGTTGTTATTTGTTTTTTGTTTTTTAAAATGAAATTACGAAATTATCTTGTTTTTACGGTGTTATGGTATCAATCGTAAGAACACGATTCGAAGCAACGCAAATAATATGCCCGATGGATAACGGTAGGGGAGTTGGCCGATGACACGGCAAACAATGACGAGCAGTGAGTGCGACGTCGACGCGGCGGCGAGACGGAAGATAAAGAGAGCGTGATTTTATTAATAGCCCACCGGCGAACCGGGAATAAAATGAGCGTGGACCGTCGTCCTAATCGGGCTAGCTATTCCTAGCGTGGCCGAGGAGGAGCGACAGAGCGAGAGAGTCCACTTAGAGTCGGGTCGGCCAGACGAACTTGCGCGACGCGCCGCGCTCTCGACGCGGGCGACAGTTGTATGTGACGTTAAACCGGGAATGAGGTATGCCGACTGTAAAGTCGTTACGAATTCTATCCGAGTTTCGCCAAGATGCAGTCGATGAAAATAGACCCGGTACATCGTAAGGGACGCGCGAGACGTTCGGCCGATTGAATTACTGCGCTTTGTGCGATAACGAAAAAAATAAAGAAAAAAAAAAAACACCCACCAGCCGATTGTCCGAAAATAAAACTCCGTATCTACTGCCTATCGCGATCGGACGCCCCTAAATTCTTCGAAGCTCCGTCAACAGGCTCGGTAATTTTTAGCTAGCTCGTTCGCATCTATCAGCAACTGTTTCAGACCCATAACGCTCGAGATTCATAGACCGAGGGGAGCAAGAGGGTAAAAAAAACGAAACAGTACATAAAGAGAGTTTAACAGCGCGTACGGCCAGACGGACTGGGAGACAGAGATTTGAGGATCTATTATAGTTCCACGAAGCTGTGGGGCTCCGAGGTGCTTTACAGTGTACCAGAAGAAGACCCCGGGGCAGAACGGAACTACGAGGCAAAACGGACCATCCCTATACCTACATTTTTTCCCGGAACACAAAAAAAATCTCTCGTCCCAAACACCGGTCCATTCTGCCCCGTCCTCCCCTGGCAGTTAATCCCATCGAACGCGAAACTCAGTCAGAGCACCGCAGCCTCCTAATAAAACCTCCATAAAGAAATAGGACGAGAAGAAGGGCGATGCGGAGAAGGACAAGGGGCTTTCATATTTGCTCCCTTCGTCCCTGCCCCCCCCCCCCCCCCCCTTCGGGACAGCAGTTTCGGGTGCGTCGAAACATCTTTCCCATGGCGACGGCGAGCTCGGGCGGTAATGCGTCGCGAAAGCGTCTCGGGGTCTCTCTTGAGCACTCGGCACTAAACTCGTACTGTCGAGGTTGCGACGGCCGTTGCTGCACGGCGTGAGGTCTCTCCGGGTTGGGCTAGGCGGCCCGGGGTCGCCGTCCGACGACGACGAGGGACGGTGGATGGCAGAGGAAGAGCAGAGAAAAGGGGAAGCAGTCGCGCAGACGAGAATGGAGTCCCGGGTGGGAGATCCATTCGCGTATACTGCTCTCCTTGCCCTCTCACGGCTTTCTCTACTTCGCACTATAAATATAATTTACTTTCCGCCCCCCCCCCCCCTCCCCCTCCCTCAGCCACCACCCCGTCAACATCAAGTTTTTGCATCGCCTTTATGGCTCCGTACCTTGCGAACTTTTGCCGCGAAGCCGCTGATCTCCGTCCATGATCCAAATGTTGTCGTCTTTTATTGTTATTTACTTTTCGGTCCTGTCCCCTCACTCTTCGGGCAGTTTTCGCGTGTCTGTCGATTCGCGCTCCCCGCGACCGTCTCGCGTCCGGTCTACGACCCTGGGACGGGCATTCCCTCAGCGGCGACGACGGAGGACGACGCTTCGGCGTCGCGCGCGAGTCGTTAAACGGCACCGAGGCAGAAGCCGGCCGCGGCCAGCGAGCGAACAGCAAAAGCATCGGCCTGCCGGCTGCCGCGCGGTGACGCTTCCTTTGAACCGGTGCAACGCAACGCGTCCCGTGTCATTGGCCCAGCTCGTACGCACACGATTCTTACGCTATATATACACACACGCCGCGACGCCGTACGCGGCAAGACGGAAGGTCGCAGGTGACGAGGGAACCGGTTGCTCGGCGACGACGCCGTCTGCTCGGTCGCTTCGTCGTCGCCGCCGCGACCGGAAAGAGTGTGAAACGAAATTTTTTAAAAAATAAACACTCCGAACGAAAGCGGGGACGGAAGAGAGTAACCAAACGCGTATTTAGCAGGAGTCGCGTCCGCTCCCCTGGCCTCCTCTTCACCTTCGCCCTCGATCTTGAACTCGTTGTTCACCGAGCTCCCCCCTCTCCCCCATCCTGTGCCCTCCTCTTCCCACCGACAAATTGAATCGGGCCGGGAATAGAATCGCAAGCCTCACCAGAATCTCCGGCTCTCTCGTTTGCCGCGCTGCAGATGCATTTTTTTTTTTTTTTTAAATATGAAAATGTCATCAATAGGTAACTTGTGTTTTAAGTTCCCGAGGATCATTCCGGTTCCTTTGGAGTTTCTTTCACGGCGTTTCGCTGTATTCGTGTTATCGCGGCGTTCTCACCGGTCACGCCCTTCCCTACTCGCTCCTCGACCGAGCTCTCCGACAGGCCTCCGGCGCGCGGTGTGCCCGAACTCTTATGGCTATTCGTGAATCGTTCCTGGAATCGAGTAGGAGGCTCGAGAGAGTGCCAAGGAGGAGGATGAGGAAGAGGTGGAGGCCGTCGTTCGAGCCAACACACAGACCGCGGTGCAGAACCGCGTTGCTCGTTCGATTTCTTCGGTCTCACTTTTGCTTCTGCTCGGCTCGGTGGTTCAAGGACGCTAGACGGTACGCGACGCGATAATCGACCGGACGCGCCGTTTCGGATGGAGAGGGATTGGGAGGGGGGGCTCCGAAGGTTCGCCGCCGCGCAGAGAGAAGGTTCTCCGTCGCCGTCGTTTCTCGATCGGCCCGTCCGTTTAATGATATTATCATTATTATATTCCTAGGAAGGTTCATGTGGACAGAGCGGCTCATGTGGGTTCGCTCGCCGCGGCAGACGTGCGTGTAAAGACGCTCCCGCGGTCGTGCTGTGGTTTCAGAGGCAAAACGCTGGTCCGTCCACACACCGGCCACTACCACTGCCACGCCGAACAGACTTTATACCCGGTGAGGTGGCTAACAACATCGTCCCGGAGAACCCGAGACGAGAGACTCGAGCGGCGTGTGAATGGCCGACATGCGAACGAGAAGGTTTCGCCCTCGGTCCTTGCGGTAGGTCCGCGTTCGAGACGGGGCTCTTCTATGTACCGTGAAATATACTGATCCGAAAAGGGCGGGGAAAAAAACGGCAGATTTTTTTTTTGAAGAAACAGGAAGAATGATAAGTCTCGTCTCCGATGCGGACCGGGCCAGGGTGAAAGAAATGTCTAGGATAGACGGGACTTAATTTTTTTGCGTCCATCTTGCCCCGTCCGAATACCGAAGAAATTTTCGTAGCAAAGTATATCCCGAAACCCCCCAAAATTCTCCGGAGTTTAGATGATTTTTTTTAACGCATTTACGCCGATAATGGAAGGTTAGAGTTGAGATTCGGTGAGGATGATGATCCGTCGATCGGATCGACGAAAATTGGTCGATTTTGATTTCGAAGGTCCGATCGGTGCGAGCGTCGGCCGGGTGTCGGTGTCTGGCTGTCGGAGGGTGCATCGTCTTGCCGACGGTATTTATCCACCGGGGTCCCGAGAGCTTCGCCGAAGTCGCCCCAGGACACGCACGCCGCTGCTCCAATTATCCGAAGAATTCGTGGCGGTTTGCGCTTTTCTTGGAAAACTACGAGCCCCCCCCCCCCGAGACCGGAGTCGGCCGTCAAACGATATTTAGCGAACGTCTGCGTCCCGCGAGGAGCCGACTGGTCGGAGGGAGATGGTGGGACGGTGTGGCGTGTGAATGGACTCGCATGCGAGGTTCTCCGCTAAACATTTCGCTCGTTGCGGTAGGTCCCAGTCCCGCGTCTCTCCCTCGGTCGCTCGATCGGCGGGGCGTTTGTGTTTCTGGGCGTTGGTCGGAGGTTCAAGGACGGCGGACGGTCCTTCCGCCGGTGTCAATCATCGGAGTCCCGCCGACTCTCAACAGGCGGCGAACCGTACCACGACGGATACCTCGCTATGTCGATGAATGATTTATCTCGCCCTCGCCGAACACGACGCGATCGCAGGAATGGGAGTTCGAACGGCACGAGGGATGTGGAATAGTCGACGTGCGAATATTTGTCTCCGCGCACGGCGAGGACGAGAGAATACCCGTGGAGCGGAGCGACTCTCCTCGGTCGTCCGGTCGTTGCGGTAGGTCCGGATCTTCGGTAAGGTAATGCGACGCCTCCCGCGGCTGTGGTCGACGCTGTCTAGCGCTGGCGTCCCGGTCGCAGCCTCACCGTCTGCCTCGCCTGCGGGAGAGGCCGTCTCGAGAACAACGTGCCATCCGACCCGCCGAGTGGATCATCTTCTCTCCGTTCGTATCGCCAGCGGACATCGACAGCGCGACATGCGTCTAGGCCAAACATCTATCGAGTTACGGTCGTCTACGATGGCTCGCAGCGCGAGCGAAAGATCGCAGCTCGCGACCGTGCGCGATACCACCGTCGGAACCAATAATATTCGACGTGGATAAAAATTCGTAGGGAAGAAAAAGTAAAATTGAAAGGGAGAGAGGTTGAAGAGCTGGTCCTTTGTTTCGCGGGAAGGGGCGCGGGTCGGACGCCCCATGAGAATCACGTGTCTGGTTTCCCGCCAGGCAATAAACCGCGCGGTTCTCTTCCACGGGAGGAGAGAAGCTGGTGAGAATGAGAAAGGGGCGAGGGGGAGGGGCGAAGGGGCAAGACGGGAATTCGCTTTCGGAGGTTGTCTGACCGCGTGAATGCCATCGTTCCCTTACTACTACCACCTCGCCGAGCTGCTCCCCGAATCCTCCGTGCCACCGGTCAACGGTGTGTGTAGGTCCGTTGCTAGTGGGGGGGGTAACAAAGTTCGTGTTCCAGGTCCCCCTTTGAGCGGTTCGGTACTCTCACTTCGCTCGGGAGAGTTCAAACCCGGAGGGAGAAATTTTTGCGTGCGCTGGTGGGGACACGGAGGGACGTATAGACGTTCCGCAGACAGAAACGCGTAGAGTAAACCGGGAGGGAGGGCACCTAGGGAACGAGTTCAAATACCTCGCCGTCTCGGGCCTCCCTTCTGCTTCCCCTCCGACCCCACTTCTATCCTCCCGACGCCGCGGTCGTCGAGACCGGCGAAACTCGGAGTCAAGGAATTTTACTTCGTTCCGCCGAATTTCTTTGGGCGTAAATGAGAAAAAGAGTCCACACAGACGCGAACCGTCCTTGAGAATATCGAGGCTGCGTACAGACAATAGACTGTCCGTGCGCTCGAGCCCCGACAGTCGATTATTGGAAATGCCCGGGACAAGAAAACGTGCTCCCGACCGAAGTACGAACAACGAATCACTCTTCAATTCTCCTCGGTGCTCAGTGTGTTTTATCGTTTCGAAGAAGCTGCTTTTCATTTAAACGAAACATGTACCAGCTCGGCGGGTTTGCCGGTGCGTCACGTCGCGCTGGCTGTAGCATCGGATAAAGACAGATGGTGGCGGAGTAGTGAAGGTTGTAGAAACGAAGCTCGACTCGTCCCGGGTCGATAACAGGATGTTGACCGGATCTCCCGCGGGCGCTCCACCGCCGTGTGGCGAAAGTGGACGATCATCGTTAACCAGAACCACTTTGGGGCGTTCGGGAATCATCCCCTTTAACGCTCGTTCCTCGTCCACGCCCACGTGCCCGAAGAGGCCCTCCGTCTTCGGACGCGAGGGTGAAAGAGACGGAACCAGGGAGTCCAGTCAAGTCGGGATTTAATCTGCCGGCTCGCTCTCGGCTTTGGGCGGAGGCGCGTCGTCGCCGGGAATGAGGGATATAGATTCGCTATCCCGGGCCACACGGACCTCTCTCCTTTCTTCGGCGGCTTTTGTTCGCGTCGACGTTCGATCCCAGCGTCGAAATCGAAAGCGTAAAAAAAAAAGGAATAACAACAACAATGAGCAGCAAAGAAGGACCGGGAGAATGGCGCTTCGGCGTCTTCGCACGCGTGATGGTGGGAGGGGACTCAGAGACGGAGTAGAAAAAGACGTCAGGAGCATCGACAATGAAGCTTCTGCTGGTGATGCTGCCGAGGGAGATTATATTAAAAGTTCTCGCGCCATCGGAGCCTCATTAAGTACACCGGGTTGGGTACCACGACTGTAGTTGTAGTGGTTGTAGTAGACTGCCTCTTTCCTCTTCGTCTTCGTTTTTTCTTCTGCTTCTACTCCTTCTTCTTCCCGCCCAGAAGGGAAAGACGCCGATGGGTCCATAGTTGCGATCCTTTTCCCGCCAAGCTGCGCGCGCATTCTACTTGCTGCTTTCGCGTGATCCTCAACCGGCACGTTTGAGTCCTCTCCGCCTTTCTCTCATCCTCATCGTTCACCATCAGCGACAAAGCTGATGAATTTCCGACGAGATTCGATTGACGAGAGTCTCTCCAGGTTGATTAATTTCCAAAAATAAGTCATTATCTCTTCCGTATGGTATCGACGAGACTGACGATGCGGAAGTCCTAATCGAAGTATCACGCGGGTTACACGCGATACCGGATAACGTAACTAATACACCTGTACAGGATGATGCTGCGGCGCTGCAGCCTCGCCTCGAGAGCGCATCGGAGGAGAGGCTTCGAAGTTGGTAAGGGAGGAAACCCCGGGCCGCAGGAGGTACAGGAGGGAAACAAAACGAGCCAAGAAGCCGAGAAGCATTATAACGAGCTCACGATGTCGCGCACGTATTGGCTCCGGCCGCTTCTTGCAGCCCCTTTTTTCCTTCAGCGAGTCGAGTTCTAATTTTGTTTTCTTCTTCATCCTCCTCCTCTTCGCTCCAGGTTCTTCCTGTGGTACCAGCCAGCATCCCCCTGTTAACCCTTGCCGCAAGTCCGCGGGCAACCCCTTCGCCCTCTTACTTTCTTCCTTCGTTTCACGTCCTCGACCTCACCCGTCCCACCCCCCATCGCGGCCCCTCTCTTTCTTTCTGTGGTTTTTCTTTTTGTCTTTTTCGTCGTCTTCTCGTTTATTTTTTTTTTCTCGGCACTTTTGCACCAGAGTCAAGAGAGTGTGAGACGCGGGGGCTTTAAACACTTTTCTTCTTTTTCTCCGACCTCTCCCCCCCTTCATACCCCTCCGTCCGGATCTCCGCATCGTGACTGGCGCGGCGGCGACTACGTAAGCTCGCCGCTAGGCGGTGACGAAAAATTTAAGTTTGGTACCGCGTACAGACCATCCATCTCTCGGGAGAGAGCGAGAGCCGGGGAGGCTTGTCATCGAGTTAACGCTCGCAACCGCAACGCTCGCATATAGTTTGCTATCGCGGCCTCACGAGCTCTCTCCCGGCTTCACGAGTCGCCTTTGCCGCAACGTCAACGAGGAGGGTTGCTCGAAACTGACGGGGGTGGGTGGAGCTTTGGGGCTGCTCTACGCTGCTAACGACACGCCGAGTACCCGCGACAATAATAATGTGACCCGTGTAAAAAAAATAAAATAAAGTGCAAAATTAAGAATAACAAAAAAATTGCAGTTTTCTGCACGTTTCGCGTGAACAAAACCCCCGTTTTCACACCTCGTGAAGTGAAACTCGGTACGATACTCGTGCGAAAAACTTTTTCTGAACTTTTGAGGACTCGTCAGAAAAAATTTTATCGCACTAGTATCGTAAATGACTATTACATATATAACATTTGTCTGAGCATATTTTTTATTATTCTTTGTTATTATTTATTCTTGTTCATAATCTCAGGGTTTTCGCGTTTTGGTTATATTATTTGGCAATTCGCTTTAATTATCATTTTTTTTTCTCTCTCACTTTTGGTGCTATTCTCTGAACTCCGAGCTCGTGTGCATTTCCCGCCGATGTGTATGAGAGATCGGCGATGGAACCTATTTTCTTATCATCGAAAAATTTATTGTCCCGACCGCCTCGTAAATCTCGTGGATTCTCGTCTTTCTCGAGAAGATAGAGGAGGGGGGGGGGGGGGGGGACACCCGGCATCGCGCCCGCAAAGAGATATAAATAGAGGGATACGGACGAAACTGGATATAACACCAGGATAGAAATAGAAAAGACAATACGACCGAGGAGGGGGGAGTGAGAGAAATTTTATTCCATACACCCGTAGCGTACCGAAAACCCATTGAAACCCAGCAGGGGGCGGGAGGCGCACGCGAACGTAAATAGATAATAGAATACTCTTGTGGCTCGCACTATGAATTCGAAATTGGTTGCGGTTTGTATATAGTACGTACGATATGCGGTATACGGGGCGCAGAGAGGATTCAAAAAGAAATAACGTCTCGGCATGGCACATCTATATCCCCGAAACCCCTTCTCCATCAGCAGCGAACAGTCTTCGCATAACAAACAGTATACCAATAAGCCCGGAATAAAATATGTTCCATGTATTTTTTTTCCGTCCTCTTCATATTCCTCTCAAAATGAAAGATCGATTGCCGATAGTTTCGGCTCCATTCTTACTACCGCGTGTTTCTTGGGACGGGGAGAGTCGAAAGTGGGTAAATAAGCATTTCTTTAATGCTTGCCCGATTTCGGCCCACACGATATTAGGCGGGGCAAAATGGACCTTTCTCACAAATTCATCCCGGTCTTATCTCGAACGGTCCGTCTTACTCCGCTCTCCTCTGGAAGGGGATTTAACGTCGGTCTGTCAACCTGCAGCGAGTTGTCACGTCAAGGGGGATGAGACGGAGCGGAACGGGGTGGGGCGGGGAACGGGGATGCGGCCGGAGAGTGGTTGCGGTAGCGAGCTACCGAGGGAAACAGGACGGGACGGCGGAGCGCGACAGACGTGCTCCGGTAAAGCAGGGGGGTTGAAAAGCCGCGGGCTCTGCTGGCGTGTGCACGACGGAAACGTGCCTGGACTCCATTACGGTACCTCGCCGGTTGCTGCCTCTATCGCTGCCGGCGCAACTCTTTTCTCTACCGATAAAAATGGAAAACTATACCCTCGGTCGTATCGGTAACTGCTTCGAGGAGCGACGCAGAGAGATCGGCGAGCTAAAGTCTGTCGTACTCTTAACCTAACCCCCCCCCCCCCCCCCACCCACTTTTCTTGTTTCTCTCTTCTATATAAAATATATAAGTATCCTTGCGCGATACGGTACGTGTATCCAATGTGTATGTATAGATATGCTTTTTTTCTGTCGCGGGATCTTTATTTCTCAGTGGATACGCTTCCGAGTTTCGTATCAAATACTGGAGAGATACAGAGCGATGAAAGTCGAGAGATGGGCGAAGGGATGATTTATGATCGCTTCAGGACACGAGACGGAGCTGTGATTCAATTTTATATCTGTGCCATATTTTTTGCACCCTATTAGGGCTTTTCTCAATACATTTATGAACTATTACGGAATACGTAAAAATGAAAAAAATGTCATATTTTCATAATACAGTTTATTCAAAGAACCATGGTATACCATAATCAGTATGATTATGATATTATTAATACACCATTAATATCAATAGTATTGTAGTAGTAGTATTTATTTTCATTTTTTCTAGTACTATTTATTAACAGTATTATGATATTAATTCTAAAATTACTTATATGTACGATTAACGTTATAACTTTCGGAGGCGGAGGGTAAAGAAAATCTTGTTAATAATTCGAGGACAATTGTGCTGAATGCGGAATGAGAGGACGAGGGGATTGCGGCTCGTACATCCTGGGTAATTTACCCAACTTTTATGTCCCTCGCGGTGGTCTTTTAAACTTTTTGATGAAGAAAACGCTCTTTAAACGCTCCCGTGCACCACCCATTAATTTTCTCGTGTTTTCTTCGAGGCTTTCTTCTTATTTTTTTTTACCGGCACATCGGACTTTTCTCCTCGCGGTAGTTTCACTTCCGGTTTCAAGATAACCGCTTCTTCTGCTAGATGTATTCCGGGCTCGTGGATCGGCGCAGGAGCTTTTACCGACACACGCTTCCACGTGGATTCTTTTTCATCCTTCTCTCTACGTCGGAGCGTATAACTCCGTTGCCGGGGCCAATAATGTTTCGATGATCGATAACCGATCTCTTTTAAGAGGCGTATTAATTGCCACGTCTCGAACGTGATTCCTCTAATTATCGGGGCGCACCGCGACAGCTGATTAATCGCACGCCCCGGTACACGTAGAATATAGTATTTCAGTTCGCTTTCACAACCGAGCCTGACCGGGCAGTGTGTATGATTGATACCTCGCGCCGTGGGGATTCTTCTCTACCTTCTTATTTCATTCCAATCGACCGAGTGATTATTTTTCGCTCTCGCGAATACCGTTCATTATTACTCTTCTTATTTTCCTTTTTTCGGTTCGTACTGCTTAATAAATTTATTCATGCCACTTCCTCGCCGCTCGCCGAAGGGAAAAATGATCCGGAGAGATCACTGCCCTCCCCTGTTCGGACGTTCATCCACTCGGCTTTGTTCCACGTGCACCTCAGGACGGTGCACCCCGCCAGCCCCACGCGCGATTCTCTTCGTCACGAATCTTCCGCTCGTTTTACCACAAGCCCAATCAAATACATGAAAAATTCGCCAGAAGCGAGAATTATTATTCTTTTTATAATGCCGATACAGCGAGTTGTAATTAATTTTTTTCCCCCCCTGAAACACTCTCAAGACTCGATGGGGCACAGAGGCCGACGATAGTCGTAGGACTAATTCAAGATAGGCAAAAAAATAAACGAAATAAAAATCGTGGCGACTCAGAGCCGAGTTCATTAACACCGGCACGTGGGCACGAGTTTCCGCAATTACTGTGACTTTCCTTTTAGTCGAAAAAAAAAAAAAAATTAATGGAATGTTGGAGGAAGGGGGCAAAAAAAAAAACAAGAATTCTTTTTCATTACACTGCTCTCTTATCTTTATCCGTGGCTCGTCACGACGAAACGTGACTGCCGGGCGAGTTGTGCTCTTCCCTGTTCCCCCGTCGTTATCGTCAGCGTCCTCGACGTGTCGCCTCGTAGCCGTCCGGGTTAAATGCCACGCGCCGCTCGAGTCTGATTATCCCAGCGTACCTGGGTTTCGTCGCTGCGGAGGAAACCTCGTTCGCGGAAATCGTCGTCGCCGCCGCTCGATGACCGTGTCGTCAAGGGCTCTGCTAATTTCTCGCTTTTCACAAGAAAATGCACTCCCATAAGTTCCCCCTCGTCGCCACTCCTCGTTCGAGTAAAAAGTAACGGCGCACTTTCGTTGCAATAATTGTCGTCCGAGTGTCGAGCAAAAATTCTCATCTCTTGGTCAACGCTCGCTAGAATCGAACGTAAGGATAGCGGGAAAGAATAAAAAATGGGGGAAATACGACGCCACCGCGGAGTGTCGGATTTCACGCACTCGTCAGAGAGTTCGATGACTCCCGCCGAGGGCACCGCTGGCGTTCACGCTCTCTGTAAAAAAAGCGACGTGTTACAAAATCTTTCGATTAAACGTTATTAACGTTTCTTTGTTTTTTTTTTTTTCAGATCGTGCACTGCAGTACGACGAAGGTTGCTCTGATCGAGGTAAGTGACGACGATTTATTAATGATGAAGGTGTTGAGGAACTGTTTGAACTATTGCTATATTCGGAGGACAGTAATTAACTATTGAGTACTGTGCGATGATAGCGTGGATCGAATTAGATTAACATATTTTTTTAGTTCTTCTTTTCTTAACTTCTCTTAGTAATGGAATGTGTCGCGGACCACACCCAGAAAAAAAAATTATTTGCCGGGCAGCCGCAAACAAATGTTTATTTGGTTTAAGTAAAATATTTATTTGATTTGAATAAACATTTAATTTTATTATGTAAACAGTTATTTAAATAACATCCTTAGTTATTTAAATCAAATAAATATTTATTTGCGAGGCGCCCGTCAGATAAATTATTTTACTGGCTCTATTGTCCAGAAAAATCGAGTATTTTGGAATTCGATAATTGGGATTCATCGATTTCCGGCAAAAAAACGCGTTTCATTTATTTTTTCTACCTGCAATATTCAATATTATGATTTCTTGAAGATATTTTCTACCTTAAAAAAATAAAAAAATTGAACACCTGCAATTTTGTATACTCTTCGCAGAGGATTGTCTAAACACGATCGGAACAGTAGTATGAGTCGCGACCGTTTTTCTGGCCGCGATTTTCGTTAACAAGGAAATTGTTAACGAGTTCTTTCGCCTCAAATCCGAATCGCGCCCCGCCCGTAAATTCGCGAGACAGAAACATTAATATTTCATCGAGCTCTTCACGCACTATGCCGCGCAATGTGGGGTATAATAACAGGAAAGTTTACGAGCTCTAGCGAGCAATCCTAATTGCGCATCGGCGTTCTTGCAATACGCATTATCGATTCGCCGCTCGGCCGGCAAGACGGTGACGTTGAATGGGGTTCGCGTTCGATACTGGCTTGCGAAACTGCGTCGTACGCGTGGAAGCGATGCGGCGGGGAAAAAGTAGGCCAACCCCCGATACAATTTATATCCCCGCATGAGCCGCCCAACAGCGCGGTCGGCAAGGCCGATAGAGGAGAAGCGGAAAGCCGGAGGAAGGAGAATAAAAGACATCGAGACGGTGGAACACGCGTACTCTCACTATACAACCCTCGTACGAAACTAGCGCTCAGTTCGAGGGTTGCTCGAGCATGAGGATCGAAAGAATGGCGACTCGAGATAGGCAGGCAGGTAGAGATAGAAAGGAAAAAAAAAAGAAGAATGAAGAAAGATAGAGGAGTAAGGGATACCTACTGAACTGTTGGGGCTCTCGAGCGATGAAAAATACGGCGGCGAATCTCATACCGGATGGCTCACGCCGACGGGTCTGAATAAAAGATCGTCGACAACAAACTGCCGAGAAAGTTTTTGCAGTCCCCCGAGCGTTCCTTTCGCCGAGGTTTTGCGCTTATAAATTGGAAGAAATATTCGTCTCAATCGAAATTCTCGATTTTTCTTTTCTTTTTTTTTACGGAGTATTTGAAGAGCCGTTCGTTGTTTGGGGGTTTTTTTTTTTTGCTTCTTTTCTTCGCGATCTTTGCATACGTATTTGAGAGGGATGGTGAACTTCGTCGAGATGGTTAACGATGGTCGAACGAAGTTCACCCGTGGAAATTCGCCGGTGAATAAGGCAAAGGCTAACGTTGTTAGCTTTTAGGGAACGATTGGCCGAGCGACGTTCGTGGGGCTGAACGAAGCCCCGAAGGTTTCGAGAATTTCTCGTCAAAGAGGGAAGGTAGTGTAAGCGAGCAGGCGAGAGAGACTACGCCGGTCTCTTACTCCCGCCTAAAGTCTCCAACAGTCTCGCTCTCGTGTCTCCAATGGTAACCCATTGGGCATTTATTCGGTGACCGATTTAACTACCCAAATTTCTGTGGAAACGCTGGAGAACACAGAGGTGGTAGCTGATCGAAGCTGGTCGTAGCTCGTAACGTAACGTGTCAAAGGGACCCACGAAACGTCAGGATCGCCGCTAATTAGAGGTTTCGAGACGACGATTCTCTCTACGGGGATAAATGGGAAAAATGGGGATTTACGCGAAGCGCCCGTAAAATTGCGATTTTCGCACCTAGTGAAGTAAAATGCATTTTTCTCTCAACTCTACTACCAATATTTTTAATTGAATGCAAGATTGCGAACGACAACGCATCATCTGAAAAAATAACTTCCATTTTTCGCCCGACCTCCGATGAAACCGTGAGCATCGTGATGAGACGTGAAAAAATAATATACTTTTTTTGGCGACTCCGGAGCGACTTAGCAGTAGGAGTAGCGGCGGATTTATTGTCAATATGTCAGATGGAACAATTTTTCGTACATGGCATGACACAGCATAGATTGTCGTGAAAAGATTGCCAATTGGCCATCGACCTAAGTCCCTCAGCCAGGAGCGATTTATTTTTCCTCATTTATGCTCTTCCCACTTCGTTACCGACCGAGCACGGTCGGGTTCAATAATTCCACACATTTTTATCCTCCCTGTGCTACCGTGTTTGTCATTGAAATTGGAATTTCTATCGGCACACCCTCGAGGGGGGTCAAGGGAGGGGGGAAGACGGCGGGGGGGGGGGGGGGGGTTGAATGAATGTTAGCGCCGGTTCAACGAACACCGATATTCATACTCGAGGACGGTAGAAGCCAAGAGAGACAGCGATTGCCCGTTTTTCTCATCGGAGAAGTTTCAACCCCGTATACTTCTTCATGCGCCATATACGTATATTCTTTCGAATATTGTCATCGAGAGCGTCGTAAAATCGCCTCGGGGGAGCAGGAAGAGGACGCGTGTCTGCGAAAATTACGACGATCCACCGTTTCCATTCGTGGGGACCGCGACGGCGGAGTCTGAGGAGAGATCGGGGATTGCGGGGGTCGAAGGGATGGTTTGCGACGAGGACGGGGCTGCAGAATCTTCCACAGGGCACACACAATCCTGTCTAACGCCAGGAGGTCCCGACGTAAAGTATGACGCGGGGAGTAATTTTAATTACGCGGGATGCACGCCGGGACCGGTCCTCAACCTCCCTGAATTGTTGCACTCACGGGTTTGTCGCGCCGGTTCTCCTCCAGACATATTGGACTAATTCACGTCATTTGCCCGGACACTTATTAAACCGGGGAATGCCGGTCGGCCTTAGTCCTCGCAAGGTGCGAGGAAACGGGGGAGGATGCGCGCGACGTAGTGAAGTACAATAGGGCGGATGCGAGGACGAGGGGGGCGAAAAAAAGCGAAGAGGCAAGATTAATAATCTGCCGTAGGTAAACTGTAAAATTGTCGCGGTCAATAACTTTTTGAAGTAATGGAAAACGAGGCGATACTTCAATGACTGCGGGGATCAGACATTTTTTTGAAAACTCGAAAAATAAAAAAATTGGGGTAGGATCTGGTTAACTGGATAGTAAGAAAGATTCGTGCCTTCGGCATACATTTTTTTGTCGACAAAGGTCGACGATTTTTATTTCTCGTCTTTCCTAGTAATTTCACAATAAAAAAAATCGTTTTATTAAATCAAGAAATTGTTGTATTAATTAAAAATAAATGAAAATAAAATTCTGTTCGACTAAGCCTATGAAAACTTATGAAATAATTATATGCGAAGTGGTATGAAATTATTATATTATCAAAAAGAAACATTGTGGATTCATTGACAAGAAATTTTTGTGACGTTCCAACGTGACACGCGTCATCGTGCAAATATTTTTATTTCGTTTCCCCGTTCAACAAAGTCAAAACGAGGTGGAGCAATTAACGTGGTTGCCGTTGCGACGCGTTGAAATTCCGCCAATAGAATGTGCTAAATACCAATCATGACGTTGAAAGTCCAACCGTGCAGCCGGCTACGTTCGTTTAACAATGAAATCCAATTAACAGTTTATTTTCGGTACGATCGCGATGCGATAAATAGCGAGGAGCGAAAGCGTTTTCGGGGTGGAATAAAACGAGGCGGACTAAAATAAATACGGATAGGCCGATCCCGTTCGACGAGGCCGAATAGCCATTCGTGTATTCGAATTAAATTATGACAATCGACGAGCGAAACGGTATTCGGTCGGGAGAGCGCGACGATGTGCTCGATTCAACGGCTATATCAGCGTTTGTACACCGGAATATACTGTACGCGTCAGTCTACCCTTCTGCTCCCCCCCCCCCCCCCCCTCACTCCCCCTCTCACTACCCGCGTCACTCAACGTAAATTCACCGGAGCGGATCTCGAGGAAGTTGTTGTCAATTAGCGATGCGATAATTACTACGGCAATTATAACCCTCACGGTAAATTGGTATAACATTAATACCGTAGCTCGCTGAACCGCGCCACTGCGCAGTCACAGAAAACACCTTGTCCACTTGAGCATGGCGAGCCCCACGGATTTCCAGGCTTTCAGCCAATTTAAGTTGCATTACGTTATTTGAAAAAAAGTATAATATTTTTACACTCAAAAACAAAAATTTACTTTTACAATGTAATAATTATTACTCCGGTCTACGAACAATAACGTGGAGTTTGGATTTGAAAAATTATTTTTACAGCTCTATAAATAGTGGGGGGTGAAAAGTGCTCGCTGATGCATAATTCTGCCATTTACCGGTTCGGTATTGGAAAAAAAATTGATTAAGGATTTATAAGAAGCTGCGCTGCTGCTCTCGACGTAGAATCGTTCGCCCACCTAATTTGAACGAGTAGTTGAAACAAGAGAGCGCATATTGAGGAAGCTCGCACGTACTCATATAAAAATTAATATGCCCTTTGGAATTAAACCAACACATGGACAATTTTTTTTTTCAATCTCTTCGGGAGGAAGCACGGTTAGGCCTCTTCGTCGCAGTGTGCTCTCGGGTTTGAAGGGATCACCAGGTAAGACGGCATACATCTCCGCCGCGACAAGTGAAGAGTGAAAAGACGAAACGGGTAGCCGTGCGAAAGAACTGTGAGCGACTAGAGCAGCCTCGGCTCACACACTTTTACTCGACGCCCGTCGTCTGTCGAACGAACATCCGGTTTTGTGCCGCTGCTGCTGCTGGATTTTATTAGGCAATTTTCACATTTTTAAATTATAAATCGCACGAGCAACTCTCATCGACGTATTTTACACGTATTTGTCTCACCTTCACGGCTCATTAATAAAATAACAAGGATAAATCCAAACGAATTTTTGCAAGCTTAATCGTATTAACGGTACGTATGTTTCTAAACTTCCCCAAAATCCTCAGGAGGCATTGACAAAAAAGCCATTTGAAGAAGGTCATAACAATTGCTTCTTAAACAGCTCGAAAAAAAAAGAAAAACCCGATTTATAATAATACTGTGAAGGGTAATTCGAGACTGCGCCTAGTCGAGAATACTGTACGAAATATCAATGTGCACAGTATAAATATTACTAACCAATTGCAAGTACGCTCATTACCTTTTATCTCCTCAACATACACCCGTAGAATTGAAGACAGTATTTACAGCCTAAATAACATAGTACAGTCGATGTTCTCGGTATACACATTGTTTTTTTTTATGGGGACCGAGTGACGTCAGCTGTGTCAATATGCCTGGTATAGCAAGCTTCCTGAAAGCCTATGAAAACGACTGAACGGTCTTTCAATAGACGTTGTTAAAAGGCCCTTGTTCCTTGAGACGGGACGGAGATTGTTGGAAAAAAAAATGAAGAGTAGTTTTACAAAGCTTCCTAGTTCCCTTCTGCTTTCTCTCTTTTTTTCACGTACCTGTGTTAACTCTAACAGCTTCGACACACAAGCACCTGAGAGCTGTTCCTCCGCGTAGCTTCGGCTTCTATCATCTACCTACAGAATTGCACTGGCCTCTCGGGAAAGAGGCTCTAGCCCGTACAGATAATTAACTTGATATCCTGCATATAAATACCGTTTCAAGAGGGGCTTCGAAGATTCCCTAGTGGGATTCTGCCGTAACTGGAAAAACGGCGCTGGCTCCGCACTGGCTGCCTTGCACCAAAAGTCCATATCGAACCGGTCATGGTCTGAAAAATTCTTTTAAAAAAAATGGTGAAAAATTAGCGAAAAAACGGAAAAAAAAGTTAGAATGTACAAACAATTGCGAACGGAGTAGACAGAAATATTAGAATCTAGTATAATAATTTTATTCTACGCTCATCGCTAGATCTCTTCAACTTTTGAAATCGTGTAATTCTTTCCTTAATTCATCCATTTCTGTAGCTAGCTACATTCGATATGAATTCCGAATACATTTGAGACGTATAACGCATGCGACTTTACCCACCTTCCCGGATTCCTTAAATTCATAAGTTTCTATGAATGGCTGCATTCGAAATAGATTCTAAAGAAAAAAATATTCTCTGTGACGTCATTTTCGATTTGGAAATCTCACTTTACACTGGAAATGACGTCACTCAGAAATATTCGAAAAATTTCGCTTTGACGTCACTTCCGGTCTGGAAAAATTATTTTTCCACCGAAAGTGACGTCATACCTTAAATACGTCACTTCCGATCGAAAATTTAGATTTTCACTCGAGGCAGATTCGTACTCTTCAAATAATATTCGAAGGTAAGATTGCAAATTAAATAATTATTGTTTGTAAATTAATTGGTCGCTCGATGACTGCTCTTCGTGGGGATTTCCACGGGGCTCAATGAAAGTGCGGGTGTTTAAGTACCTGATGAAAAACATTCGCACAATACAGAATACAATGAGCTGGATCACACAATGTCCGGTAGCGTCGACATTGCGTTCCGAGCGTTTCAGTTCGATTCTATTAATATGCCGAGTGAGCTTGCACGATAAATTCTATCTGGCGAAACCCTCCTCGCCTCCCATTCCCTCCGGTCTCAACATAAGCTACTTTTTCCACCTCCCCGCTTTGTAGTAGATTTGGAGACCAAGGACGATCGATCTACCCTACACACGTGGCGGAACACGAGATACGCTCTGACTATTACGTACGCCATGGGCGTGTGCGCACTCCGTTACCATATTTTTTTATTTTATTTTATCTTACTTCTTTCCGCCTCATAAAACCCTGACACATTTTGACGGACACTCCGGGTCTTAAGCCCTTGAAAACCCCTTGAAAAAACCTTGCCCCGATGAAACAAAAATTCTCAACTGCTCGTCACTTTCCTAAATTGAAATGTTAAAGAAAAATGTCCCTTTTTCAATTATTTCACTAAAATGTTGGAATATTTAATAATGAAATTATATTCGAAAAACTTACTGCATTATGCGTTAACATCAGTAAAATTTTTTCAACATTGTTGAATCAACATTTAAGAAAATATTTCGAAGGAAAGATATCCCGAATATGTTTGGGCATTAAAGGGTTAGTTTGTCGTCTATATACGGGGCCTTTTTAATTGGGACATCGAATTTTAGGACGGTGTGTTTTTTTCTAATGCATTTATCGGAAGGGTTCAGGGATCTTTGCGAATAGTTTCCGACTGCCATACTTTCTCGTATGATCCGTAGTAAATCGATGAGCTGGATTGCCCAGGTAAGCCGAGCCCAGGCCATGTCCAACGGCACGTGGCACATCTTTTCTGCGTGGCTCGCTGACGCTTTCTAGGTCGGGACCTTACACGTTACACGTGGCTCATCCGTGTATCCCATCGCGCCGATCAACACTCCATCGAGCAGAGGATTTCCTCGCAAACAAGTTACAATACTGAGCTTCGATTATACTTGCTCGCGTATTATCCTACGCAGGCGTTTGCAACGTGCAGCCCAAGGTCGCACACGCGCCTTGCCGATGTCAAATATATCGTTCTCATATTATTCCGTAAACATGGCTGTTTTGTCTATGTCGACAGCTCCCTCGAAAATTGATCGAAAACATTCGTGTCATAAAGGATTGCGTATCTGCGTCATCGAATAACATTTACATAAAACGGTACACCCAAAAAAAATATCTTAAATCATCTTTTTTTTTATATCTTCACAACTCGTATCCAAAAATTCCGAAAAAAAAACATGACGAATAGGTATGGTCATTTAAAAAAAAATGTAAGTTAAAACATTTAAAGCCTTAATCCTTCCCAACACTATTGATTGATGTACTTGAATGTACGGTTCTTTTCTTTTATGATATCCATTTTTTTAAATGGCTTTTTTATCATCTCGATTTAAAGTAAAGGGTTAACGACCGGATGAAAAATACGTAAATCTCTCGGGTGCGTGTGCGTGTGCGTGTATATAAATCGCGAGAAGTCGAAAAAGCGCTGAAGGGTGAAAGACGAATGTACGCACGGAGTCAGAGGACAGATAGGTAGAGAGACGGAGAGCGAGAGAAAGCAGCTGCGGGTCGCACGAGTCGCGCGGGCGCTCGTTATCCACTTTGTGCAAATTAATAGACCCCTCTCGAGACATCGCAAGGGCTCGGTTGCACCCGCTGCCTGCAGCTCGCGTAAACCCCCGTCCCCTTCCTCTACCGTTAATTAAATTCCAACGAGTTTTCGGGATAGAGTAATATTCGATGAATTTCCTCGCGGAGGATCCTTTCGTCCTCGCTCCCTCCTCGTGCGGCTGTACAGAGTGATTCAGAACCAAGGCAATACCTCGGCTGTCGTACATCTTCCATATGAATAGCGACGCTTTTCGAAAGCCCGGTTGATGTTAAACTTCAACGTTGTTCGTAAAGCCAACCTCGCATCGCGCACACAATCGAGATCGGAGACAATTACCGAGACACCTTTATGTCGGGCGTGTCCCAAATTTTTAACAATTTCCCGCCAATCATCACCGCGCTGCTTTCATCATTTCTCAATTAAAATAAAAATTACGTACACCATGTATAAATATTTTTAATTTTTTAACGTTTATTGTGAAGGCAAACTCACGTTGCGCACATAATCGGGTTTGGAGACAGTTAAATACAGTTAAATACAATAAAAATAAAAATTACGTACACTCTGTACGAACATTTTATATTTTCAATTTTCATTTCATACACACCTACCTTGCATCGCACACATCGTCGAGATCGGACACAGTTACCGAGATCATCATGTCGAGCCCATCCGGATTTTTTAAATTTCCCGCCAATTATACCCTCGCGCCGCTTCAATTATTCTTCAATAAAAAACAATTCTGTAGCTCTCTGTACAAACATATAACATATTTTATTTTTATTGCAAATCCACTCGGATTACTTCGAGAGGGGAGAGGGGGGGTAGATCGGAACGAAAGGATTTCCGCGGCGGAGAGATCTTCGGGAATACAAGGATTCACAAAGAGAAAGAGGAGCGCGCGAAGACGAAGGAGAAGGGCGGGGGGGGGGGGGGGGGGGAGCGGCGAACGTTATAAGCAAAGCCTCGGGGTACATCCAAAGAATAAATCAGCCCCGAGTCCGTTTCGTTTCGTTTCATTTCGTTGATTTTTATCCTTTTTTCGCAGCTCCTACCTCCCCCCCTCCCCCCTCGCATATCCTCGAAGCCATAGCTCGGCAGCGGCACAACGTTTCCTCATCCTCTCCCATCGAATTCCTTCTCTTCCTTCTCGGCACTTCTCTCCACTTCTCTCTTCCATTCAATTTGCTTTGGCCCGAGCGACCTGAAATTTCCATCGAAGAGGCTCTCACTCTCTTTGGGCTATAGCCGAGGAATCGTTATTTCGTTCTCCGTCCGCGCTCCCCTCACTCTCTCTCTCTGTGTACCCAGTTCAGCTTCGGCTTATTCAGTGGCGGTCCTCGGCGAGTACTGTACAGTTTCCTATCGGTCGGATAGATCCAGTAACGGCGTGTCCTCGGGCCGAACGAACCAACCCCCGGAGCAAAAGCCGCTTCGGATCAAATTAAAAAAATATAACGAAGAAGAATAAAATAAAAAATGCATTTCCAGCGGCGGGTGAGAAGTTCGAGCCGTTTAATGCATTGAAAGACACGGCGGTGCCTTCGCGCCATATCCATTAGCATCGAGGAGAGGTCCAATTAAACAACAGGCGAAGCGAGAGCCTCTACCACTGACGTCATCGGACCCCCTACGGTCCGCTCGACCTGTGAATGAAGCCCCGGGGCAAAACGGACCATTTATATCATTTTGTTTTCACGGGACACATAAAAAGATATTATCGCGAATGTATCCATTTTGCCCCACTGCGTCCACCCCTCTCCCCATTGCATGCGGGAGATCGTGCCTCCTTCCCTTCGGAACGAATACATCGTTCTGCCATAAACTCGCCTCCGATATCACGGAATACGTATAAAACTTTAGCAACGAGGAAACTAAAGTTTCGATAGCTTCAAAACATATCGCGGTTTTATTTGAACTATTGTGCAATTTTTATTTTTTTATTGTTTCGTTATTGCACACGGTCATCTTCGTTGCAGTGTTTATTCTACCCCCTTGTCGTTCGCCGATCAATATTTAATGACCGTGCTCCCGAGTTGTTTTTTTCTCTCGGTTCTGTTTGCATCGGAGCGTGTCTCTTGTTGTTGGATGAAGCTCTTTATCTAATTGTATTACGTCCATGAGTCCGGAACAGTCGACGGCAACGGACAGCCGGTCGGTGCGCTCGGTGGCCTCGCCACCTTCTAGCGACGGTAAGAAGGATTGCGTATCTTCGAAGCAAATTCTTATCTACCCGCCCCTCTCTCCTTTGAATTGTCGAGGTAGCGTTATGCCATACCCGATTATTTGCCCCGGTACGTAACGCCTGTTGTTATCTCCTAAAAAGGTAGAAGGGTAAAAGTGGTGAATGTAGCCCACTTAATTAGCGGTCCGAAATTCACCACTTTTCAACCCCAATTCAAGCCAAAAACCAATAGCAATAATTTTCTCGAAAAATAAAAAATAAAAAATATTCGCTCTTCGTCCCGACCTGCCTTGCATCTACCATATTCGGCGTGGTGCGACGTTGAATCCTTCAACCAACAAATCGTCAACAATACTTCAGATTGCGCATGTACTGCGCATGTCGCGCTATTAACGACTCACACGCGGCAAATCGTCGCCACTTTATTCCCCGATGCATATATTTTATGCATACATACACAGTAATGATAAATCACGGCTGTACAATCGTTGCACAGACTGTGGCACCCCACAAGGATGTTGTTATGTTTCGCGTAATTTCATCATTTGGACGCCACTCAAACACTCAATTCGACGAGGGAGGAAGATGGACCACATCTGCACCGAGGTGAATCTCTCGTTGCAAACGCTCTTCCTCTATCTCGCTGTGGGTGACACGAGAAACTCCGACGGACGATTGAAGCTGCAAAGTATAACACACCTACACACACGCGCGAACACACACAAGCGCCGGTGTGACTCTCTGCTTTTGTTGCGGTCTGATGCTCTCCCGTGCTCTTCGATATTTATCTCTCTCGTCGCCTAGCACGTCCTGGCACTGGACGATAGCCCAACTCGCAATGCGGACACTCAGTGATAGTGCTCGTACATACGACATGTTATATAAGCACCAGTACATAAGAGATACGTATAATCCTATCTTTCCTGGCGCCATCGACGAAACGAAACCAGAGTTTCGTATACATATACATACATATTGTATATGCATATGTGACGGCGAATGGGAATCAAAAGGGCGTCGCGGCTATGGTAAAGCACACGGGACACGATCTTTTGATTCTTAAATGTCGATTTATGTATATATATTTGTGGAGGGCCAGTAGTGCTGGTGGATATTAGAATATCGTCGGAGGAAGCCCCCGAGGGAGGAACCGAACGAGCTTCAAACTCACACGTACACATTGGGGGAACTCTGCGACGTTACCGCGTACGCTTTTCCCCGCTCCCCGACGGCGAGGTGCGTGACCGTGTGCGTTGGCCCGCGCACTAAATGCAAATTACGGAATGGGCGTACGTGCCGTGAAAACTGTGCCACGTGTCTCACCGTGTATATACATGCAAATACAGCGTAGACGAGAAGGAAGAGGAAAAAAATAAAATAAATATAAGAATAAAAGGAACGACCCGACGTATATACATATTTTATACGAAACTTTTTGGGGGGTTCAAACGCCGGTAATCAATTCCTCGTACTTTACGGCTTCAAACGAATGTAATAAACGTCGGGACTTTGTCGGAGGGTTCCACGATCCCGTCCCCCTGCGTTATGTTTTTTTTTTCTTCTTCTTTTTTTTTGGTAATAATAGCGAGTAAAATATTTGACTAAAATTAATGAAATAGTAGGTCGCAGGTCGTAGTAGTAGGTCTGTTCTATTGGACTGAGACATGGTTTATTGATACTCCGAGAAATCTTAAATCTGTAACAAATTTTTGTTATTGTTTTGCTAAATTGACGAAATACAATTCGTACATAATTTTTTTTTATTATTTCTAATTGTCATTGAGTTTCTGTCGCTCCGATACGATAGATTTTGTGACCTCCGGACTTCTAGTACTTCAACCAAACTATTGCAACATAGTACTCGCCGTGAAATAAATGTGCGTGTGTAAACTATGGCAGAAGCGTTCGAGAAATAAAATCGGATCGATGTACGCATGCACTGTGTCGTTATAGTACGCCTTGCTATAAAGCGCCATTTACGGCATCTTCGGCAGGCACAACAAGTAGCACCTCTCATTTATGCGTAGCAAAAAAATATTCTCGATAATTCGATCTACATTACCGACCGATACGATTTTTCATCGGATCGGCGTAACCGTTCGAATTACGAGTGCGAGATTATTATTGCGAGGTACCCAGCGCATTTCTGTCCAATGTCGTCATCCAAAGTCGAAGAATACCACTTGGACGATGCGATGCGCAAACCGGAGTGCTCGATCTCCGGTCTCTCGAAGCCCCCGAGGTTCCGAGGAGCGCATTGTTACCGGTGTGTATCCACTACCAGCGCGCGCGGCTAGTCGCAAACGGGTCAAGGTGTCGAAGCGGCTGTCTCCTCGACAACGGCAGGCAACGAACGTGTGTAGTGACACAGCCATAGCGTGTGTAAGTCGCGAACTCTCGGGCACGACAACAAATTGCATAAGACACCGGAGCCGGAGTCTCCGAGACGGGCCGCCGAGTCTTCGGTCCTTTCGGCAATTTCCAAGAGGTCTATGTTTATACGCCTGATCGATGTACCGGGTCGCGCGCCATGAAAAATAAAATTAATAAAGAAAAAACTTATACGAAAAATTTCAATTTACGGTTGTTTGCATTAATTTTGCTACATAAATTCACTGGATCACGCAGTTATCCGAAATGTTCACGAACAAATATCGTAATTTCTTCCATGAAGACTGAAGCAAATGTGACAAAATATATAATTATATACATTGTTTTTTAAAATACAATTAAAAATAATATAAAAAATAATACTCGGAATAATGGTGCGAACATAAGAATGGCCCGGATCGATGGCGGTAAAGGAAAGGATCATCCGTGACACAAAGTCCGGAAATATACCTGGAACAAAGGTACACGCGACGTGCTTCCAAATTTTCACGAAAAAACATTAAACCGTCCTCCATGAATAACAAAGTAAATGAATATATATAAAAAAGATGATTGCCTTATCTACGGTCATGTGGAATAATTTTGGTTTATAAATTCACCGGATCACGCGGTTATTCGAAATTATCACGAACAACTATCGTAACTTCTTCCATAAAGATTAAAGTAAATGTAAAAAAATAACGTTATTATAAAAATTATAAAAAAATGAAATAAAACAAGACTAATACTCGGAAGAACAATACAGACATAAGAATGGCCCGGATCGATCGCGGTAAAGGAAAGGGTAGTCCGTGAAACAAAGTCCGGAAAGTAACTGGAACGAAGGTAAACGCGAGTTGCTAGCGGCCACGCATGTGTGTACACGTATAAACCTCCGCGCGTTAACACTTTGAGCACACCTAAGTGTACCGGTTGACGCCGCGTTAAACCGGGTCTGGCCCGTTCGGTGCGCAGACGTTTATAAATAACATCCGGGTTGCCGCGCCGCGCGAGGGTACGGTATAGAAGTATCAACTGAACGTGGAGGAAGGAGCGAGAGATACGCATAGGTGTTCGGAGCGCAAACTCTCTCGCTATTCTAATAATACGTGCAAAATACAATGCCGTTGTCCGCAGTTGTTATTTAAAGAAATAAAAAAAAAAAAAATCTCCGCTTGACGAGCCGTGTTTGGAATAAATTGTTGTTCGACTAAGCGTCCGAGAGTCACTCTCTCTCGCTGCGTTCCCGTACAAGAAACTTCCGAGCGTGAGTTTTCGCGCTAAAAATATCCTCGCGCCGATGATAATAGGTGGGTACGGGAGAGCGAGGGGGGGGGGGGGGGGGGGGGGGGAGATAAAGAAGCCGAGAAACGAGAGGTAAGCACACACAGAACGGGCGAGCGGGTATTTTTTTTTATGTTTAAACCGCGCGAGGATACTACGTACGAGCGTGTAATGTGCAGGTATACCTGAATGGGTTTCACGGCTTATGCTCGTTTGTTGCAAACTGGGACGCTGCACTAGTGAAAGTGCAGCGCGCCGCTGCAGCCGCCGACTGCACCGCGGCATAGAGCGCAGCCTAGCAAGCGTGCGATGCAACGCGGACTGCAGACTGTGTCACGGATGCGCGAGAAAAATAGCGCGACTTTGTTTTGTCGGGTACGAGCGATGGTGCAACGTGCGTTACGGTGTGCATCGGACATTGTACGTGTGCCGATCGTCCGCTCGCTTCTGACTCGATAGCCCCGGGGCACCTGCCCTAGGCGAGAAAATTGTATATTCCCGGCGAAGTCTTATTGCCCGAAGAGAAGTTCGTCTGGTCGCTCGCGTTGATCGCTCAGAATCGGAAGGCCATTAGGCCCGTGTTAAAGTGCACGGGTCAGGGCCTTCTGGTTCTCGGCTTTTTGTACTTTTTAGTTTGTACTTTTTACAACACAAACGTCCACGATTTTTTATTTGTTCATTTTTCAGTTTTACAAACAAAAGTACAAACTTAAATTCCCAATTGCACGAGAAATAAACGGGCAGGTTTTTAATATTCAAACCTGAACGAAACGAGTTTGTCACTTATTTAACAAAATTATTTTTACGAAACTTGGAATTCCGATTTTACGAGAATATTTTTTTACTGTGTATGCTCCGCACAGAGACAATAATAGATAGTATGATTTTTGAAATTTTTATATGCGTTTATTTATTTTATTTTATTTAGGCTCTTGTGGCTCGGGTGCTTCGCGTCCTCGCTAATTATGGACTATGGAACTTATAAAACGGAAATTTAGATTCCCGGAGATTTACCGGAAATTCGACGCTTGCGGTCGAAGAAACGAGATTTTCAAACTGGAAGCGACGTATTTCCGGTATGACGTCTATGTGAGGACCCCATGAGAGTGCTTTGAGAGCGTCCAGTAGGCTTGTACTTTATTATTAATGAGATATATTTTTTTGAATATAAATATTCTAAGGATATTTCGATTTAAATTTAGATAATACTACATAGTATGATTCATGCGAAACGCGTTGCAAGTCGTGCTATCTACAAAGTTAACATAAAAACATTAATAATAGAACGATCGCAAAAATCGTGCTGTCCTCTTGTTCTCCTTGAACACCGTAAAAAAAATTATACTCGTAAACATTTACAAACGTACAAAAAATCTTACATAGCTCAAAGTTTCTGTTTACAACGATTTCTCATCGTCAGCAACTCTCATACACGACATACCTTCATCGGGAGCTAAATATAATTTAATTTGTTTACAAGTGCCTTATAATGGATCCCGAGCAGTTTGCCATTCATTTCTATATTTATCCGCGCACATACACCGCGAGACGGGAGAACAAAAAGTAAAAATAACAAAAAATAAAAATACGTCGGTATTATGAGAGATAGAGATGAAGAGAGGCCCTCGGGGCGCAATGTGGAACGCAATAACACATTGCGACGTGTCTCGCTCCCTCTCCGCGCCGGTATACGCTCGTCCTCGTAAACTCGCAAACTGGAACACCTATATACAGATAACTAATATGAGCTACTCTCGTCACCAAAGGAACACACTCTCTCCCTCTCCCCCCACTAAATCTTGCAGCACGTTGCGGATGAGTGGATATATATACGCGCGTGGTTTACAATCGGGCGACAAAAGGGGAGGGGGGGGGGGGGGGGGGGGGGGCGAAAAAATCTGCAAGTCGCGCTGACTCATGCTTCGATAACGCACAGCGGATTACTTCTCTTACTCGTATTCCTCTTATTTTGTATTCTATATCTTCTCTCCCCCTTTGCCGCTACTTCTCCACTCGACTCTGCTGAACGTCGTTCTTTACTTTTTTTTTTCTCTCGTTCGTTCCTCTCGAACTCCCGGACGTGCTCAGGATATTTGGCTTGCATTCCCATCGGCGCCGGACTTCCGGTGCCGGATTGCGCGGTCCCGCGCGCGCGCGCGTGCGCGAACTAACCGAAGAAATATGCGAATCCGTGACTCTCCGTAGCGTGCAGAATCGTGCAAAAACCAACGTATATTTACAACTTTATTACAACCGGCTGAAAAATATAATGTACAGGGGAGAAGTCCCCCCTCGTCGAGGATGCAGCGCGGTAGCGGAACATAATTTATTATTTTTTTCTTTCTTTTTGCATGGTACGTCGTTACTGCGATAGTTTCGCTCCGTTATTGTCGGACGGAAAAATATTGCGGACGGCAAACAGTCGGGCCATCGTAATACAGTGTATACGATATATACGATATTATTATTTATTTTGCATAGATTGATGGAAGTTTGTGCCCGTCTTGCGAGAACATCGCTCTCTCCTATGTCCCTCTTTCTCTCGCCAACTGTGTACGGCCGGATGCCGCGCGTCCGACCGACTTCCGTAAGTTGTACCCGCGATCCGTGCATCCGACTTCGTGCGCGCGTTGCTCGCGTGCATGCACCTCGTAACTTTTTTTTTTGTTCTTCTTTTCTTTTTCATTCTTCACTCCACCTCTTACTATATGCTCGTATGTAGTACACGGGCTATCTTGAGATTGGAGCAGGGGATTTTAATCTTTGTCCTTACGGCGATATCAAGAAACCAACGAATTCAATTTTCTGCAACGAATCTTGCTTTAATCTTTTTTTTCATGAATTACAAGCGTTATTAATTTTTTATTTAACTTTATCGTATGTGTGTGTGTGTGTCTTACGCTCTCAGAGAAGAGCTCGGGCGGACGCGCTGCCGATCGAGAACATCGACTTCCGGTGGGCCGTTCGCCAATAATGGAAATGCATCGTTGCGACGAGCTCGTGGATAGCTCGGGTGCAGCGGGTTCTCCAGGCCTCGAAGACCTGATGCCGAGTGTTGATCCGGCCGATCGAGGAGGGGGACCGAACGGGGACCGGAAGTCGAGACTGGCGCGCGTTTAAGTTTGGCCGCGACCCGGAGCCGAGCGTCGCCGAGCAAGACGTCCCGGAAAAAAAGGAGGATCTCTCGATTCTCGTACTCATAATTCCAACGCGATCTTGCGGCTTCCGGCTCGTTAAGAATTCGCAGCTTCTATCGACACTTCGAAAGTGCGCGACTTTCATGGCGTCGTAAGCCTCGTTGACTCTCAAAGTTTAACTATAATGGAGTCAATTTCGGCAAAGGGTTTTGTACCCGTTCCCAATCGAATCAAGTACGCAAAAAAACATATGTAAATATGTAATCTGCATCGCTTCGAGGAGGTCGAGGTTACAGAAATTCCCGGAGCAAGACTTCCCGGAAACCAGGGAGGGTTTCCCCGATTCTCATACTCATAATTCCAACGAGATCTTCCGTCATCCGGCTCGTTAAGAATGCGCACACTCTAAAACAATGTCTGAAAATTAATGATCGGTGTTGGAAGCTTTTCTTTACATAAATTGCTTCTGAAATTTCAAACACATGTGCGTTGCAATTTTACAGTAAATTTTATATTTATTTTTAAATAAATTTCCGGCGAAAGATTTGTTGTATTAACATCTGGTATTTTTATTTTACAAATAAATACATTAATCTTCAATTAACGTAAGTGATGCAAGTAAATTCCAGTACATTAAATTTGCAATTTATTTTGACAGTGCAGCTTCTATCGATATTTCGCAACTGCGCGATAATCATATAATCGCTAGCCTCGTTGACGCGCAAGGTTTATCAACTACAATCTTATTAACTACAATCGAGTCAATTGCGCCAAAGAGCTAAATGTACTAGTTGCCAATCGAATCAAATCGGTAAAATAAATATATATAAAATCTAATCTGCATCGCTTCGAGGTCGAGCTTACGGGATTGGCAGAAAAAATTCGCCGACCCCCAAAGCGCCGAAAACTACCCCCGTAGAACTATACATTATCTTCTGCCATTGGCAGACTCGTTTGTGCGCGTGTATTTTTATTCTTCCCCACATCTTTCGACCTTCGCCATTTATACTTTGTATTCCTCCATTATTCGTCTTCCGCAGCTCGCACGGTTGAAGGTGGGGGTGGGGTAGGGGGGCTACGGACTTGTACTTATCGTCAACTGTGGGCGACGTTTTCCCATCAGGAATATGGGAGGCGGACGATGAGTCATACCTCGAACATAATGGAATACGTCGCTACACCCCGACTCCTTTCAATACGCCTCTGAGTGGCTTGTTTGTCCAATGTCCACTCGAACCAATGTATTTTTGTTGATGTTCTTTTCCTATTTTTTTTTTTTTTTGTTCCTTAATCGTCCAACAGCTCACAGCAATTACACTATTTTCAGACATGTTTTTTACCTCAGTTCTCGTGCGTTCATCAGCGGTCCGAGTGGAATTTCTTTCTGTACCGACGGATGTTGTTTGTTACGGAAGTCTCGTTGTATCGAACCCTGAATAGCTCTCATGGAAAAACACTGCCCGAAGCGAACGACTGCGTAGCCGTTTATCCCTCTCGCGAGGAGATGCGAAACATGCGAACCGCCCATTGACGTCTCGCGGGTTTTTATACCGCAAGAGAGCGGAAGACATAGCGAACCAAGAGAGATCCCAACAATATTATTAACCACGCGTTTCCCGTTCCCGGGCGGCGTCTTCAATCTGTTGTTCTGAATTACACTTGCCGCTGTTGATCATTCTTTTTTGCTTTTTTTTTTCCGCAATAATTTCCGAGAGAGAAAAGACTTCTTCGCCGAACGATGGGGGGGGGGGGGGGGGGGGGGGGGGGGGGGTCGTCTGCCAAAAACATTGCGCAACGATAGTAATTGCCCCTCTGGAACGAAACACAAGTGTTATCGGTCTCGGTAACCATTACCGAGGATGTAATAGCCTCCAGCCGGAAGACGATATAAATCTCTCATTCAACAATTGCGCTCATCGAACAATTCTCATCGCGAGATGGATGTTATGGAACGGGCGCCTATTGTGGGGCAGTACGGGAATCCCCTCGGTGAATTTTATTATTTGGAAGCACACGTGCGCTAATAAATAGAACGGAATCATCACAGAATTACAACGATAATAAAACTTAGCTTTCTCTATGAGGAAGCTATATAATAATAATACCTATTATTATTATTATTAATTGTTGAGCAAATTTATTGTTCATTTTTCGAAGATATGCCCGATGCGCGGCTCGGTTAATAGCGCTGTTTGTATGATCGATTAGGCTAGTGGCGTCCGGCACGTCCCCCCAGACATGACTATAAATACCTAAATATGTATATATATATACATACGTGTATTTTTTTTTTAATTTTGTAAACGAAAAACCCGACCAAGTTCTCCGAACGAAAAATATTTACGCTGTTGTGGACTTCGACCACGTCGCGTCGAACAGAGCGCGTGACGGTCCGGTATTGCAGATGAGATGACCGTGAGGAGAGTTTAAACCTCTCCGCATGTCTCCTCCGTGTTCCTTCGACTGCACGTTCATGTCCGAAGGCGTTCCCGGTCTGTCCGTTCGTCGAGCACCACACCACCGTGAATGGCCATTGTCCCAAGAATGAATGCTCCCCCCCGCGCGCCCCGTGTAAACGTATACACGATGTTATGCGTTCTGTAAACAAGCTCGTCAGCCTGGAACATCCTCACGAACGTCAGCACTGTATCGCCGTGTCTGCAAAACAACCGAAGCTACTTGACGCATCCAGTCGGTGCGCGACGTTAAAATCACGGGGCGTGAAACCGAAATTATACCGAAGAGTTTCAAGCTTGGTGAACGTGAGTCGTGCGATGGTGGGGGATATTGATCGATAGATCGACGATATTTTCTCCTACGTTGAATTTACGAATTTTTATTACCCTGCATACATCGACTGTTTATATCATTGAACTCGAATGAGATATGTAATCCGAGTAATCCTGCCCAACTTGTCTAATCCGAGCTGCCACGACGCCCGGAAGCCCGTATAGATCACTTTAGATCACGTAAAGCTTTCCACCCTGCGAGTTCTCCGAATTTCTCCCCCACTCGCGCGCGTACTCTTCCGCCCTTCTGTGTTCCTCTATCTGCTTATCCATTCCCCGATGCCGTACAGCTAACACCATATATATGTATATGCGTATAAATCGCATCTGCTGAAGCTGGATAAAGCTAGAGCAATTCGTGATTAGAATCTAAACTCGTGCACACCCCTCGCGAGGGGTGGAAGCTCCGCGAGGCCCGTCGCGAATCCTTCACGCGTCGGAGAGCTCAGCCCCGAAACGACACGGGGTCGCTTGATCCCTATCCGGTTCCTTAGCTCTACGACGGATCGGTCTTTCTCCGACTGTTTCCATCTTTTTCATTGACCGCGCAGACCTTCGGTCAGCACGTCTATGTCATCTGGGTTCGGCGTATGATCCGCCGATCCATTGCGATAATCAAGAACGGGCACGAGAGGGAGGATTTTTTTATTTCTTCAACCTGATAAATTCGATAAGACGGGATAAAGACATTTGACCTCCGTTAAGACAATGAAGGCACATCGGTAATACGTCACTTCCGGTTTAAAAATCTCATTTTTTCAACCGGTAGTTACGTCACACCGGAAATACGTCACTTTCGGTTTGGAAATCGAGTTTTTCCGACCGGAAGTTACGTCATACCGGAAATACGTCACTTCCGATTTAAAATCCTCGCATATCTTACAACTATCCGATAATCAACTGTGGGAAAATATTCTTTAAAAAGTATGGAAAAGGAGCGTTTGGTATGGTGAAGAATGAACGCGTGCACACTTTTAAAAGTAGAATCTCCACGCGGCACTGGCCCGATTTACGTGAACGGGCACTATCCGGTCCAGACAAGGGAAGCGTAACAACGTACACCCCTCAATGCTGCTTCAGTGACATGTAACAACGTGGACACAACGTTCATGTACTATATATGAGCTCGGTGGTCTATACGGCTACGTACCGTACGTGCAGTATCCCATATAGCCGTAACGAGCTTTGATCTCGTGAAGGGCCACCCTATCGGTTACTCGACACCTTTGTGTACTGTGGCAACAGGGCGAGCTCTGCGGCGGGCTGTCTGGCCAGAGGATAGCAGGGCCAGAGCGCCCGTCGGGCTCTTCACACAGAGGTGTGTAAACAGCCGTAGGTAAAGTAAAGTAGTAGTAGAGTAAGGTAAACCAAAGAACCCGTAATCTCAAAGAGCCAACAGGCCGGTCCATGCCCTCGAAACGGGAAACATCGTGCTCTCGTGAGCGATCTTCTCATTCCTCTTCCATTCCTAAAATAATAGATGCACACATGGCGGCCACAAGATTTACGTTTTTTTTAAAAATATTTTTTTATGAATTCTGCAAATTCTTAAGAGTCTGGAGCTAGCAGCATCGAAATCCAACTTCCGATGCGGAAAATAGTACGGTGAGAATAGAATAAGCTATGGATTTTGATAATTGATAGAGTTTTTCGCGCTGAACACGAATCCGACATCAGTTTTGCCGAAAGTCTTGGCAATTGGTGAACAACTATTTTTCTTCTCATCTTCAACGCCACTAAAGCTCCTCATGAATAGTTTTATCTTACAGCCTCGTGTGAAGAGAAATGGACTTGCGATAGGGCACCAGATAAAGGGAAAACCTGCCGGAGCCAAGGAACAAGAACACTCGGGATTCAATATTTCATAGACTTCACGAAGGATAAGATTACGAAAGGTTTCGTAGAGACGACTTGACGAATCGTGTAAAATTCCATAAATTGAATCTTTGATAAGAGTCGAACAGAACCCGCTCGCAATGAGAGCTCTGTTCTCTATCCCCCCCCCCCCCTCCCCAGAAAAAGGAGCACACGCGAACGAAAATTGAAAAGGCCAATGAGAATCGGTAAAAGGAGTTCCACACTGTAAATACACAATCTTTATAGCTCTATTGGCGAGCGATTGCGTGGACGAGGTTCAGGATCTCTGCTATATAAATTAAATTTATCGCCTCGACATATCACTCACCGGGCGTGTATTTGACCCGGACTTCCCTATCTGCACCGATCCTTAAATATTGATGAGTGAAATAACGTCATCGCCCCATTCAGACACACGTTCACACACTTTCCGGTATAATCGTGTGTGTGTGTTGTCGGAGTTTTGTTTTTCGCCGCTTTTACCGCTAACTCCGCTAAATATACAAAAGTACGAGGAAAGTGGATAGTGCGAAAAGATACGTCACGTTGCGCGGCGTCGGGGAAACGGAGGTGTAAAAGGAAAAAGAACATAAAAACAAGTCTCGCATATTGTTCGAACTTCCTTGTTATGAGCGCACGTTGGAAGATAGAAGGGAAGAGAAAGAAAAAAAATGAAGGAGAGACCGGTAGTGATGTACGCGTTCTATGCATTCGTCGAACGAACAAACGGCCGCGCGCCAGTAAGAGGGACAGTCGGACGTTGGCCAGTCGCCTTTTGTGTGTCAATTTAACCGAGACAGCGACTCTCAATAGACCGGTAACACCCTGTACGAAGTCACGCCATAGTCAAAGAAATTTGTTTGTACGCGACCAGCCTCAGCAGAGCCGAAGATCGGCCTGGGAAAGAGAAGGATCGAGAGACCAAGAAACCGCGTGATTCGCCGATTGATTCGGAGCTTCCTGCGACCCTGAGCACAATAACGCTCACAGACCGGTAGCGTCAATTCACTACTTCCGTTAACTAGGCTAAATTGCAAAAACGAGCAAAAAATTACGTTTTCATTTTTTAAATATTTTTTAAATAAATACTTCGTCAATTCGACCCATAGAACAGACCTTCGGTAAACAGGTTTAGGTGAAAATTTAAGTGAAACAACTTTCTTTATTATATATCTCCTCCAGTTTTTATTAAAAAATTGTCGACGTTAGTGGAATAAGAGGACTCCGTGCTACACTGTAAAAAAAATTAGTTTGAAAATTAAGCTTTTTTGCACAACACATGTGAAATTTTAAAATGATGTTTTTATTTTATTTTTTGCACATTTTTGTAAATCAGGCAAAAGATTTTTAAATTAAATATCCGGTATTTTTATTTTACAAAAAAAAGTGTATTAATGGTCAATTAATGTAAGTAATGTAGGCAAACTTCAAGTTCCAGTGAATTAAATTTACAATTTATTTTTACAGTGCACGGTTTCCCACGGAAAGATATCCTCATCGTTATTCTCCGCCACTTAGCACGTAATAAATCAGAGATCTATAATAACGTCGAAATAGAGAAGAGAGCTCGGTTCTCCGTGTATACCGTATGACTCAACGAAAATTCCCTTTGCGGTAAATTCCTTCCGTTCTCATTTGTGGGATGCCGACCCGCCAGCGGCCGGAGTCGGTCCATTCAAGTTTTTAAGCCGGACAACAACCGCCTATTATGTGAGAAAAGTGTGACGATGACGAGGTACACTTTGTCGAGTAGCGGGAGAACTTGGCGTGCACACGCGAAAGAGGCTGTGTATAGTTTTTACACGGTCTGCCGATGTGTCCATGTGTGTGTGTGTGTGTAGTCAACGAGAGAGCTGTACAAGTCTCATTCCTAATCGCGCCGTGTGTAGCGGTCAACCGGAAGTCCGCTATTATGCAATGGAAACGTCAATTTCCGGTGGCATTGTCGACACTCGGCGACTACCGCGTACCGTGTAACTCTCGTCTCTTTTGTAGCTCTCCTCGTCTCCTCTCACCTCTCCCATGCGTGGGTGAAATACCTCGTCGGGCAGCCAGAGGAGCAGGAAAACCGCGAAGAAAAATTCGCTATTCGTCGACTGGCAATTTTTCCTCGTCGCGATTTTTCCTTCAATCGCCCGGAACCCGTTCGGATATTTCAGCGCCATCGCAGGAAAAAGCGAAGGAAAACGGACATTCTTGCCGATTCTTCGCGAGACATTAATCAAATTTAACAAAAAGTTTCATCCCACTTTGAGGACCTTCATTTTTTTCCCACTCCACCTTAAATTTGTAACGTGAAAATTGCCACGATTTTGCAGAAATTGCCGCCAAAAAAAATCACTTTTTAAACCCGTGACAGGACCAGTCAAGAAACGATCCGGCGTTTCCTTCGGGAGCGAACTTTCTCCATCCCTCATACCGAAATGGCAGTGATTGAAATTTCAACGAACGATTTATCTGGAATCTATTTCGACGATGAACGGCTTGTACGAAATAATTGTTACGACAAGCTCCGATATACATATATCTTGACTACCAAAGGGAGTCAATTAAAAAATATTTGTTGGGCATAACTCCTCGAGTGAGCCAGACTGACACAGGCGGGAGAGACGATCTCGGAGATTGTTATGGCCCATTCACGTGGCGTCTCGTCTCCTCCTGCATCTTCTTCACGACTGTATAACTTTTACTTTTTTTTTTTTTTTTTTTTTAACTTCTCCATTACCTCTCTTTCGCTCCAAGGCTTATCTCTTCCCGTGGTCGTCCTCCTTCTCGGGATCAACGCTCGCCCTCCTCGCTGCGGCTCCAATACGGGATCCCATAGGGCATCGCCACGTCGTTCCCAAAGAATGACGTTCGCTCCCTCTTGACTATGATAAATAGCCTGTTGGCGGGGCACGGACACACCGAACTCTCCCGCACTGTCGGTCGGCCCACATGAGAGAAAAAATAAAGGAAAAAAAAGACCGTACAGATACGGCGCATGGAGGGAAAAAAAGGCGAAACGAAACCGTCACGTTTTCCAACGTGAGAATTTTTCGAAAGACCGCCCAGTACAATTCCTGGTAACGTCCTCGTGCCCAGTGAAGCGACGAGAGACATTCTCCGGTTTCTTCTCACCGATAAAACAGTGCCGCGATAACATTGCTTTACACCGATAAAAAGGTTTGGTAATATCAACTAAGCTGCGGTTGCGGGTGGCGAAGGAAATGTTTGGTCGATTGAACAAAATGTTTTTTACAATCAACGACAGAACAGTCGATTCAACTAAATATTCGGTCACACGACTAAATATTCGTTCAATCATCATTTATAACTGACAGCGGGGCAAGATGGACTATTTTTATGAATTTTTTTGCTGTCATTGTGTTTAACACATCAGTATAATAAATGTTTTATTATCTTATCTACACGATTTTTTTTCTCAAGATTCCATGGCTGTTAATCCGCGACAATCGCAGTTACGATACGCCGTTTCGCAAAGACCGAAAGAAAGGATTGACAGCCGTGGAGGCTCGGTGAGCGTGTACGCTGAGGCCGCGTACAGCGAACGTGGGTCGTCGGGCCTGCCCCATTGATACCCACACAGTTCCATTCATGAATTCAGCGTGATCCACGAGAGGAAGTCGACTGGTAGTGTAAAAAGAGACGGAGAGCTGTCTGAGTGTCGGCCGGGCGTGTTTTCTCTCGTCGCCGTTCGTCGTCTCGTACCCGGACGAGCGTATGTACGTATGTGGGTGTACGGCAAGCATAAGGTCTAACGTACGCCGAGAGTTCGCGCCCCGTTTTCGTGTAGGTGTCCGCGGGTCCTTATATGTACCGAGACTTGGGATCTCGTCGCTCGGTTTATACCTACGCTCTCTCGACGCTTACCGGCTCGTGAACCACATTTTTTTTTTAATTTTTTTTTTTCTCATATCGCTCGCTCAGAAGCTCGTGTCCTTTGCGATATAAATCTCGGGACCGGAACCGGAAGGGCGTATCTCGCGTGCTTACGCATAGGACATGAGCCCTTCCGATTCTAGTCGCGCGGCGCAGATACAAGAGATGTATGTATGTGTGCACACATTCTGCATATTATATACATTTTCTCCGGTTATACGGCTGTCCGTCTCGTGCTCTCCGATCTCGGCAACATTGTATATAACCGTATAACGGACCGCGACTTCCGCTCGTACGTCCGTCACACTCCCGCGAACCAGTTTGCTTTTTCAATCCGTGGGATTATTTTATTCTATTCTCAGATATTACTCATACCGACTTTCGCGGTTTTATAAATATTTCAGACCGTTTCTTTTGCCCCACCAAACCCTTGCGATACCCCAACCTCTCTCCTCTCGCGTCCGTGTACTTTTCACACAAAATTATTATATATCCAACTTTTTAATTCGTGAGATAGAAAACATGCGGGTGTCACTTTTTTTTATTACACTTTCAGCTCTATCCATTCGAACTAAAATTGGCGATATCATGTAATATAATGACAAACTTTTAAGATCAGCTATCCAACTATACACTTATACCAATTTAACAGGTTCGCATCTACGTTCGGTCATTGTTTTTATCGTTTATCAGTACACTTGCCGAATTTTTCACATTTGTGCCAGTTTCGATCACCTTTGTTCAATCTAACCTCGGCTAAGTGCTATCAAAATCCTTAATTCATCCGGTTTTGTCGTTGACTGCATTCGAGATACATTTCAGAGGAAAAATTAAGTAATTTCTCTGTAACGTCACTTCCCCTTACGAAACTTCAGGTTTTAACCAGAAGTGACGTCATACGCTAATTTTTCGACACATTTTCCTTTCGTACTTCTTCGCACGTGCGTATCTACACTCGACAATTTTTTTTTCTAATTCCCTTTCATTTTGAATAATTTTTCTCTTTCTTCTCCACCACAGTTCAAGGGGGCGTCTCTCATAGTATAATTATGAATGCATTATTAGCGATAATGTCGCATTACAAAGAAACCGATACCCATCCGTACGGGGGAGGAGCGGAAATTCGTGAAGTGGAAACAAAAAATCTTTCAAAGCGTGATATCTTCGGGTCCCGGGCGGAGCTAAAGGGCAGAAAGACTTGACTCGGTGGATCGTAAAATCAAAGTACCCTGGCCGCGCTTCGGAGCCCCGATGCATATATATCGCTGTATGGCATTGCAACGGTGCATCCCACTAGCGGAGAAGTAACGTTCTCTCGCGCGGGCTTGCATGCCAAGCCCTTAAGAGACATCTTTCTTCCCCTCCCTACCGGCGTATATATATACACTCTCTATACTGCTCACTCGTAACCCTTGAACCAAGACGATTCTCCGCGCTGAGCCATAACTCGGATAACCCCCCGGACCTCGAGAGAGCGAGCCGAGCCCCAGGACCGAACGAGCGAGTACGACGGAACGAGCTTCGTGCGAGCTTACGAGTCCTCGGGCTCTCTTCTCGCTGTGCGGAATCGCGCGTTGCAGAATTCTCTCCGTGCGGACCGTGAAGAAAAGGCGGTATTGCGAGAGGCGGTAAAGGAACAAGATGAGAAAAAGATAGAGAGAAGGAAAAGTACTTCTCGTTGTCAGAGGATACCTGAAGCTCGTTACACGTATGGAATGGTAGTGACCTGGACCCGGGGCAATGATGGCACACGGACGGGAGGATGGCGGAGATACTTTCCACTGCAGCCGAGAGTATCATATATAGTACCCATATACGCGAATTCCTTTAGCGTGAGTGGGTTTCAGATTGCATTTTCCGTTATTATCCTCCATTCCGTTCGCGTTACAGTTTTCAAAACTTTATTCTATATATGCATCGAATAAAATTACCCGGTTGAGATAACGTTTTTTTTTTCACATCTGAGAATACTGTTGCTTGTTAACGGAAGTCAATTTTCTTATTTTACGATATCACTATTTTACAACCTAACGGTTTTGCACTTTTACACTTAAAAAATATTTTTAGTTGAGAGTACGATTCGTACTTTTAGAAAGGAAAAGACCGATTGGGGCTCTCGAACGTTTGTTGAATGTACAATTTTTTTTATATATAGATATACATATCTTTTTTTTAATAAGGTACTCGAAGAGCATTCTCACGAATATTCTTATTCGCTCGATAAATTTGTCATGTCTGTGTCTCGTTAGCGGTGAAGTTTTATCGCTGGAATGCCCTCCGCAGCGATTATACATCTGCAGTTTGCGCAGTATCTCGGACGGTCCCTAACCCGAGCGCGAGTGGAGTACCCGGACGATTAGTGGAGCGCGTTGAGCGAGTACCGCGAGGCATGGAGTATTGGCCGCAACGGCGCGATATTTCCCTCGCTGCGGGTGTAGAGTATATCGCATAGGAAAGAGACATACAGAGATATACAGAGATATACGGGGAGATAGAGTGAGAGCCGGCGGGAACTTGTCGACTCTTCGCTTATTCAGTGTCGTCGCCGTTGGCCGTTGCTATTTTTAGCGACCGGCACAACACAGGAATAAATCCGCTGGAATCCACCGGATGAATTAGGACCAATTAAACCGAACGAGGCCGTCACGGCGCGTCGCGGTCATGCTATACAGAACATGTGTTTCGATTTGCTCGACCAGGGCAAACGGGGGACAAAGCGATTCAGTGGGTAATTTGTGTCACCCATATTACATGGAATTTACCGACTATCGTCTTCAAAATAACAGCGTAACTCGAGATCGGGACCGAAGCAACGAACGATTTTTTCTTCTCTCTCTCCTCCCTTTTCTTTCGCCAATCATTTTCAGGTCGATAGAATTCAAAGCGTACGTAATAAATACATAGTTTTTACGAGATCGGAATGCTAATGCCGAGCACGTGGGTAGCGGTTAGATAGTTTCATGAAACTCGTCCGGTGTAAGAGCATTGGCCAATAACGATAATTCACACGCCGATTTCGAGTCCCCCAGAGCGGACCGGGAAATTATTAACTGGGATAAATTGCTGCATAAATGTGCAATATTTTCCAATAGATTTTCATTCAATCGAATTAAATCTATGCATTCGCCCGTTCGGTAATCAATTTCCATTGCCTCTAATTAATTTAGAGAGGGTGAGCCGGTTTCCGCGCAAAAAGGTGTGGGCAAAGCCGGACGTTGTGCAACATTCGTATAATGAAGTCAAAGATGCCGATTATTTTTATTTCTTTATTGTTTAATTGACGCATGGAGGTACCCTTATCGACGTTACCGGCTTACTCATGACAACGCCCTTATGCGCACGCTTTCATTCCACATTCTTCATAATCCCTATGGAATTTCACACTACCGGTTATTCCCACGAGTCTCTCGCGTTCCGCACGACGTTGATCCACAGTTACGCCTATAATTGTGAGACACGCACGTTATTCGTTTATTCTTCGAGTCAATTATCTCGTTACCCTTATTGAACCTTGAATTTTCCCTTGCAATTGTTAACCCCTTCGTCGGCTTCCCGGTCCCATAGTAGGGAAATAAAAGTAACCGGTACAACTGCCCGCACTCGCTGGCAATTGTATGCGAAAGTATCTTCGGTAGTTTTACCGATTGGAGACTACACAGATTTTACGAATCACCCCCCTCAATCATGGCACTCATTATTCTGTCTCCATACACTGAGGAAACGATCTCTGAAAACTACAAAGTCATGTGATAAATTTCGACCAGGCAACTGGGCGAAATTTTTGCTTACCTGGCGAAGAATTCCGTGAAAAAAAAGAATTTCATGCATTAAAATTACCCAATTTTCTAGTAGAACGTATTGAGTTTAATACCAATGTTTGCCAGGGTGCCGCTGCAGTTGCGGCACAGCCGAAAGTTCCGTCCGTTTTTATCAAATTTATGATAATTTCTATCAGATCCTTCTCTCAGTGTAGGGAAACGCAACATCTATCGAAGCCACTTCCCTCCGCTTCGCTCGAAGACATTTGGGTCCATTACATCGGAGCCTTGCCGGGACCTCGTTAGTTAGTCTGGGCCTCATCAGGGACGTGACGCTCAAAAATGTCTGCCAGATTTCGTGAGACCGCGGTAGATCTCTTCATCGATAATTTCCTCGGTCCCTCGATCAAAGGGCGCCTCGATCCTCTTCTCGGCACCGGCTCTCGCGCCAGTCGAGCAGTCAGCCAGCAGCGGCACCGGCTAGAAGAGGATCGTCGGCTTCGTCGTCGAAGCGCCGTTATCGTCGGTTATTTAAGGCCGCGAATTCCCAGGGCGTCTCGCATTACGTAATCGTGCGACGCCCGCGGCCCCGCAGTGCGTTGCTGCCGTTGTTCGGCACCGTTCCTCCGCTGCCTCTGCTGCTGGGCATGAATGGGAGTGACTCATCGCGCGGGCACTTTCGTGGCTCGTAAAACCGTCGACGCGAGAATGCAACCGAGTGAGCGAGAGGGAGGGAGAGAGAGAGAGAGGACGAGATAGAAATATAGAGATAGAAATAAAGAGCGAGAGAGGGACGGACAGATAGATCGAGAAACCGGCCGTGTGCGGGCGTGTGCGGGCGCGTGCCCGAGCTCATCGGATGCCTCGGCTCGTCTCTTTCTCCTCTGGATGCATAACTCCATCCGTTTCTTCCGAGGATATTCCCGCCGCTGATCCGAGTACTTTGAACCCGTTATCGGACCGATATCTTCGCAAAAATTCACGATCGAAAGTCCCGTGTCCTTCATTGATGCTAGAGTAAAACCGATCAGGCATTAATCGAGGGCAGTGCACAGGAGAAAAAGGATATTTTGTTGCTCACCCATCGATGATCCCGGGCCGAGCAGGGCGATATAAAAGACCTGTAGCCATTTCCGTTTGTTTTTTTTTTTACATTTGTTTATTTTCAAGCAGAGATCCAAGTTGGATGATCTTAGGCGCATGCGCGATGACGTTATTACTTAATGTTCCGGTAACCCTAATTGTTTCTCGTTCGTTTTATCGTCCCCGTCCTCTCGTCTCCCCGGCGCCCATCATGCAACACCCGTGACGACGTATGCACTCACACACGGATGCGCATGCGTTCGAAACGACGAGATACGCAGAGAGGAGGCTAGCTAAATCGGTTCTACCTGGCCCGAATAATAAAGCCGAGAATACCAACGGGCTTAGAGAGCCAGAGAAAGAGAGAGAGAGACCGAGAGAAACGCCAGAGTCTCATTCGTCTCGCAAATACGATACGAGCGAGCTTTCGGATCCGAGATACGGAGTGCCCGCAGCGCTGCCATGCCAACTCACCCGTCGGGAATGCGTACGCTGGCTACGTGATTTCCGACACGTTACGTGGGTAAGTTTCTCTCCCCTTCGAATCGGCCGTGCTCTCGGAGGTGCGCGAACTCCACACCGCTGTCTCTCGTCGACCTTTGTCGCGTTCGAATAAAAATGCCTAGGGTAACAGTGGCGAAAATTGCCCACCCCACTTCAACACCACCTGAAATCCTCGATACGCGGTCGATGACAAAAATCGTCTACCTAATTCAAGAGCCCGATCGCCCGACCGTGCGATCGAGCAACGAGACTGGACGAAACGCGGTGAGGTAAGGAGATTACCACGACGCAAAACACGAGGAGAACGAGAATGTAGAGGAGCTCGCGAGGAAGGACGCGCGGACAACATCTGCCGCGGGTGCAACAATCTCGAACACCTGCCGTCTGGTAGTCGCGTGCTCTTCGGGGCCTCTTTACGGACGAAGGAGTCCTGGCGCTCGATGCCCCTTGCGCTCTCCTCGTCTCTCTCCGTGCGTTTTTTTTTTCTCGTCTCGCTTCCTGACCCCCCTCTCAGGATCTTCGCTGAGGGCATCGAAAAAATAAGTCGGCGTTGGTCATAGACCGGCGTTCCTCGCCGAGTTCGTCCGGCTGGCCTCTTCCCCTCGTTTCTTCTTCCTTGCAGCTCGGAACAGCCAGACGGACAGACGGACGGACTCGTGCCCAGAGTCACGTATAGTCTGGGTCGAGGCGTAAAAGGCGTGGGATACACAATAGAATAGAACGTAGTGTAATAGCGCGGACACGAAGAGAGAGATATCGCCCCGAGAGACGCGTTACGAGACGGAGCAGTAGGCGTACTTCCGGTAGGTGAAAGTCCGAGCGCGAGACAAGACCCCGGGCACGTGGGTATAAGTTTATGTACACGTTCGCCGATATAGAGGTTGCCCCCGTGAGGAAAACGCATGGATACGGCTAGACTGCGAAGAGACTGCGTCGGTCTCTTCGCGAACGAGTATCCTCTTTCCATTCGCCTCTCGGTTGCATCCAACTTTGTCGCACTCCTCCAGACGCCGGCGAAAGGCGAACTCGCGGGCGCGAGAGCGCGGGCGGAGAAAGTGAAAGTGTAACACCGAGGGAGAGCAACGATTCTGAGATACCTGTATGAGATTACCGATGCATCGGTATCGACATTTGAAACAAAAGGACAAGCGCGCCAACAGGCGAGAAACCTCTTCTTCCTTGCAACATCGGTGGAGAAGTTTCTTTTTATTTTTTTGAAAATGAAATAAAAAAATTGTGATTTTCTGACCCGATTTCAATCTGTTCGCATGTGCTCGAACGATGGCTGTATGCTCGTCCCGAACGGCAGGTGTACACCGAACTGTGTGTAGTGCGTAGGAGCCCCGAGGAAATTGCGACATCTTGCAGACGATCCCAACTCATTCCCTTGCCAACCGGCGGGGATTATGTTTTTCGGGCTTTACCCGGAAGAAAAAAGATTAAAGAGTACAACTCGGGGGGAGGGAGGGAGGAAACAAAAGGGAAACGGGAGAGGAAGCCGCGAGCTCGCGTGACCCGACCGATTACTTGTCGGGGCATTAAATTTCGCCTTTTGCTGGCTGCCCTCCGCTAAGGCACTTTTTGCTACATTTTACGAAATAATCGTAAACATTTCGGCGAATTTTGACAAACGGTAATAGCTGATATTATTACGTGGATAACATGAATCTTGGGGAATGGCAGTTACCAATCCATCTGCATCCATGCGAAAGATTCATTTTTTTTTTTTATAGAAAAATAAATAAACAATGAATCGTGTATTATGTTTTTTCACGCTGATAAATAAATTCGATAAAAAAATCTCCCACTATCGATCGTTCGTACCGGTATCCCGATCACGTAATGTGGTGTTGGTGTGGCGCAGGCGTTTCGCGCCCTGTTGTTGTGGCGCAGCCGTTTCGCGCCCTCGCTATGGACTGTAGAATTTAGAAATTGCAAATTTTTATTTCTGCAGATTTACCGGAAATACGTCACTTCCAATTTGAAAATCTCACTTTTCGATCGGAAACGACGTATTTTCGGTATGTTGTCACTTCCGGTAAAGATGAGATTTTCAAACCGGAAGCGACGCATTTGTGGTGTAAAAATGTGTTGTTTTGTACACGACGATAGTGCACAGTGTTGCGGCGTGCAGCGCATTACAGCGTTCATTTGATAAAAAAAATCGTTTCTTCCAATCTTGCGACTACGAGGCTCGCGATTGCCACCTTGGTAAGGGAACAAAAAAAGAAGGGGGACAATGAGAAAGAAATTGAGAAAGGCAGGTGAAACCAGTTACGCGTACGCACAATTCACCGAGGTATTATAGTGGGGGTTATGCGCGTCGGGCGAGATATTCGGCGTCGAGTATAACACAAAAAAGAAAAGAGGGGAATTCGCGAAGGGAAATAACGAGACGGAGAGAGAGAGAGAGAGCGCGCGGAGAGGACGGCGTAAGAGGAGAAAAGACGAACGAGTCGTTGAGCCGTTTCGGAGGGGCCCCAAAAAGCGTTTTCTCCTCCGGGCTGTTCCTTCGGGTCCTCTTCGCCTCTCTCTCGTGCCCCGCTAGACCCAAACATCTGTCGGCAGGTGGCCGGTCTCGCCGGCGCGGAGAGACCGAGAGAGGCCCCTCCGCGCTTTTCGATCCTTCTGGGCCCCGTTGTGCCCTTTGTGCCCGCACGCGGCTTCCCCCTCCTCTGGCGTGCATCATCTACTTGTTGCCTGTACACAAGTCGATGAATGCGACGCGCGTAGATACGTATCTTACCCGGTAGAGGAAAAAGACGAAAAAAGGAAAAACTGGCGAGCAGCTTGCGCGCGCTCTCCAGTTCCTCCGCGTTCAACCATCGCCGAGACACACACGTTGTTCACCGATAACTATCGCAACAAGGTGTCCGCGGATTATATGTACGAGGAAGCAAAAAAAAAAAAAAAAAAAAAGTCCCGAAGAAAAATACACTTTGAAGCGAGAGCCGAGGAGTTTATGAGCAGTGATTGGACCCGCCGTCGGGCACCGGCTGCAACGCTCTCAGAAGCGCTCGTACGGATCGCACCGGGTCGTAGAGAGCGATGCACACCTGTCAACATTTATAAATAAACGTCGATGAAAAAGCCGCTCGGAGCTCGATATGATTTTTCGCCGAGCGGAGAACGGAGAATTCGTATCGGAACGGAAGAGGGTAGGAGGCGATTATGAGGCAGCAGGTGTTACGTAGCAAAGCAGCGAGTTACGATGCATCGCGACCTCTCGACCAATCCATTCCCATCGTTATCGGCTATCTTTAGAATCTCCGGTTTTTTACGTAATAAGCGCGATTAATATTTCGCACTAGCAGCGCAGGATTATGATATTGCTGGCTACACTGAGAAGGAGAAGAGGAAAAATGAATCGTGGATTTTTATACGTAAAAACCGCATGAATGAAATGGCAGGTGTATCCGTGATATCGATAGTTTCATGCACACGATAATTGAACATTTCGTTCCGCTACACATCTGACAAAGGTGATTCAGAAAAAAAGGAAGAAGCTGCAAGAGTGAAAAAAATAAATAAAAATAAAAGAATAATAATTGCACTCGAAGCATGTGCGAGCGATTACAGCACAGTGAAAAATAAGAGGATGAACCGTATAGCGTGTAAGAATACATTTAAAAAATCTTGCCACGCGTTTACTACGTAGTGAGTACGTAGTAAGCGGTGGCGAGCTGGTATGAGAAGGTAACGATATTTTAATTTCTTTAATTCATTTATTTATGTAATTATAAATATCAATTTATTCATAAATTAAATAACGTATGAATGAAATAGCAGGTGGATCCGCGATATCGAGAGCCTCATACACACGATAATGGAACATTTCGTATCGCTACGCATCCATCAAAGTTGATCCGGGAAAAAGGAAGAAGCTGCAAAAAAAAAGACAAAAGATAAAAGAATAATAATTGCACTCGAAGCATGTGCGAGCGATTGCAGCACGCAGAAAAATAAGAGGATAAACCGTATAGCGAGTAAGAATAAATTTAAAAAAAAAAAAAAATCTTGCTACGCGTTTACTACGTAGTGAGTACGTAGTAAGTGGTGGCCAGCCGGTGTGAGGAGGTAAGGTTATTTTTTATTTCTTTCTCGACCCGCTCATCACTCGGCTGGGCTCACCCTTGCTCCGCTGCTTCTGGCGCCGATTCATCGTGAACACGGTGCAAGCTGCACCAACAGCAGCAGCATTCGGTGCGTCGTGCAGCAGGTGGGATACCGCGCCGCGGCCGCACCGGAGAGAAGACCTTTGTGTGTGCATCGTCCTCTGTGGCGTGCGTTGCACTCGTTCACCAGGGGCCCCCTTCGTTCGCACTCGCGTCCCATCGTTCGAGTGCGTGTCAAGATGCAACCTGCTGTGGTGAACTCCTCGCGACGCAGTTTACACACATACGATTTGTCCCTCGAACCACCGGAGCCGTCGTATTTTCAGGCAGAATCACAAAGTGGCGAATTGAATCGTTATTTTTTGAGATCGAACGATATCCATATGTCACTCGATGCAGTATTTTAAAAATAGGTAGCAGCTTGCCTTTATCTCATTCGATCAACACATAATTTTATGGAGTAGACAATTAATTTTTTTCTTTCAAGGCGGCAAATTTTGCTGCCGTACGGAATCATGGGAAAATTAATTGTTGTTTTAACTTTGGGATACGTAAGCAATGTTTTCGGACCATAATCCAGCAGTCGATTTTTTTTTTTGTTGGATTTCGATAGATTCTCTCCCTACACACTTCGTGCTTATAGAAAGTGGCGAATTGGATCGATTTTTTTGAAGATCGAATGAGATCCATTTTTCACTCGATGCACTGTTTTTTTAATAGATAGCTTGCTTTTATTTTATTCGATCAACATATATTTTTATGGAGAAGACACACGACAAATTTCGCTGCGATCCTGGGTCTCTTCGAAAACTTGTTGGAATCAGGGACCGACGGACGGACGGAGAGGTATGGGAAAATCCATTTTTTTTTCTCACTCTGGGATACGTAAATTAATTTTTCTGGACCACAATCGAATAGACCAATTTTATTGGATTTTAGTCGTTCCTCTCCGCACATACTTCGTGTGTTATGAGAGAGTAAAAAAATATCCCTCGAGGCTTTTTTTTTGTTTTTCTTATTCGAATAGTAGTTCGACCTCTTCGGACCCTCGAGTAACCACTGCAACGGTACGAGATCTGCCACCTGCCAGTCTTCCCATCTCCCTTCTTTCACGTGACTCGGGTACGCTTAATTGCTCGCCAGCGTCAGTCTCGATACGCGACGTTCCAAGCGCAGGATAATGCGACATACGGCGCGGAGAGATAGAGCGAGCTAGCGGAGAGGACATAATTAAACGAGACGAAGGGGCGAGAGACACGCGAGTGCAGCGAACCTCCCCTAATGACTCTCCTCCGCATTCATTTTCGTATTTATCTTTCGATGCACAGGCAACGATTATCGCTTCTTCCGATGTTATCGAGCAGAGCCGAAGGGAGGTGTCGATGCGACTGGAATTGCGGAAATGGGGGCAACAAAAATGGTGCACAGCTGTCGATTCCTTCTTTATTTTTTGGTCCAACCTCGAATGTTCTGCCGATTTCCCCCGGCCCTTCGAGCACGTGCATTCGAGCTTCCGAGCGATTTTTCAAACCCAGTCCCCCCGCCACGTCTATCGCGGACCAGCTGTCATCGTAGCTCTCAGCGCGAATAGGCTCGTACTGTAAATGTGTGACGTTTGCGAAAAATGACTGTTCGCCACAGGGCAGTGATCCTGTCTGGGACCTAATGGGCCTAATAATACCGCGGCGAGCCCACCCTAAAAAAAACCGACTCCTCTGCACCTTTCCGATCTTTCGCTTCGATACATAAGAGTTTGTGTACAATTTTTCTTTTTTTTCTATGTTATGTATAGGATATTATTCCCTTCTCCGTCGGTCCGTCCCGCCGTCTGCGACGCAGATAAATCTCCGTCGGCAAACTGCGAAGGCAGCTGGCCGGGATTCGTTCACACAGGTATGTTCGTCGCTGCAACGTAGAACTGTGTGTTTTGGGCGACAGTAGGGAGCGATTCTGCAGTCTCTGCTGCGCCACTGCGCAGGTCCTCCGCGCGGTTCTCGCGGTTTTTTTCTTCACGAAGAAGCGCTCCCGTTTAGAGCGGCAGCTGCCGGTTTCTTTATTGCACGACAAAAATGAATTCGTCGAAGCGTCCACGGTACTTTGATCGATAATAGCGATTATTATACGTTCCAGACCGCGTGCACCGTGTCACACTCGTACGATGGAAGGTGACGAAGCTGCTCCAATTTTCGGACATCTTTTCAGCGGACGGCCTTCTTCTCGTTCTCTTCATCGAGAGAGAATCCCGGACGAAATTTCTCCCCCTCGATGCAACTTACTTGTACCTTACGCTACACGATCCCCTCCTTCCGATCTTTCTCTTTTCTCTCCTTCCTCCCTAAAGGTCTTCTTATTTTCTCCGATGCCCTCATCTTCATCCCGGGCAGCACGTGGCCCCGGCAGGTGAGCTCGTCGCCGCGAAGCGCAGCTGCCTTTGCGAATGAAAAGACGAAGAGAAGGAAAGAAAAAGGGGTGGGGGGCTTTAAATGGGGGAAAAAAATACAACAAAAAAATAAACACCAAAGGATTCCTCGCACACGCTCGCTCCTCCAATCCAATTTTTTTTCTCACTTCCTTTCTCATCATGCGCTCTTGTTTTTTTTTCTACTTCTCTTCCCGGTCGTATCTCAATCATTGTGCATTGCGTGTAATACTTGCGTATCGTTCTTCGTCGTTCCTTTTTTTTTTTTTTTTTCATTTCGCAAAATGAAAATATTTCGAATTACGATGAGCGCCGAGAAAGTTGGGCGCAGGAGGAGTAATAGCAGGAGTTCTCGCTCACAGGGATCATCCGCCAAGCCGGACGGAATTGCGCAGGGAGGCAAAACAATTATTATCATTGTGCAATAACGCCGGCGTATGTACGGGCAATTAGGAGGCGCCAGTCGGCGCAATTACGTCTACTTTTTTTTGCATCTTTTCTTCCTTTTTCCCTTTTTTTTTTTTCTTGCGTCTTCTTCGGCGTCTATCCTCGATCTCCCTCGCTCACCTGGTCCGCGCCGTCCCGTCTCTCTCGCGTCCTTCTCCGACTCGCAGAGACAAACGCAGACACGGCCCGACATCGGAGTCAGACCGCAGCCTTGCATAAGTCGGCGGCGGCGTCGCACACACAGCCACGAGCTCGCGCTTCCGCGAGTCGAAGGTTGATCGACGCCGACGAGGCCTACCGTGCCTGCCGCTCCGCGCTTATTACTGCACAGACACCGATGCAATCCGGCCCGATCCGTGCACGTGCCCCCTCTGTTCCCTAGTTTGTTTACTTCGCGGCTTTGATTGTTATTGCTTTTTTTTCTTTCGAATTTTCTGTAATTACAGGCCTTTTTTTTGCGCAACCTCTGCGCGCGACCAATTACCGTCAATCATGACGCCATCTCGAAGTGTCGACGATACTTGCAGGATGTTTTTTTTTTTTTTTATGATTGAACATTTTTTTTTCTTTTTTTTTTCGTCATCGAGTTTTGCCGATCGACATGTCGGTGGAGGATTATCGATCGGAATCTGTAATTTCGAGCGTGTGCAAAATTGTAATCGATATTTTCCGGTAGGTAAGCTGCGATTGTGCACGATACGATGTACTCGGGCGAACTGCGCAGTAGCGCTCTTGCGTAGCGCGTTACCGCGTACGCGAGTGCGTGTCGATCCATACGCAGCCCGGCACACCGTCCGTAGCTCGGACTGTGCGTGGCCGAGTCGCGTACACGCCACCGACAGAAGCGAAAGATTGATGTCACGGGCCGCGGCGATGCTCTTGGCCTGGTTCCCACTGTCGCCGGCGATAGAACGCCGCGAGAGAGTTCAATCTATCCGCGGGTGTGGGTAGAGCGGGAATCACCGGGCGGAAAACGGTACACGCGAATTTTCAAGGAAACAGAGACTCCGAGCGCAATCCGCGAGGATAAAGGTTGGAGGGGATTTGATTTTTGTTTCGTTATTTTTTTCTGTCGACGATTGGCAAGGCGCGATTTTTATCCGGATTCTGAATCCGTTGGAGGAAAATCTGCTTGCGTATATGCGAAACGAGCTCGGAACGCTCTGAAGCGCAGTGCGCAGGGTCGTCAGGCGATTAGACGATAACGATCAATTTAAATCGCCGAGACGATTGAGACGTAAGTGCGTTACGTTACTCCGAACGCCCGGACATCGGAGATTCGAGAATCGGCGGAAATTTTCTTGACAAACTTTTGCATTGCGTTTGAAATTTTAGCCTGTGGAATGTAATTTGTTCCATTCGATAGGCTAAATTTTCTAATGAGTACATTTTAACTTGCGCAATGGGAATTCGTCACAGACACTCCCAGCGAGTGTCTGATTACCACACGTTACCGAACGGGAAATTATTTCTATTTTTATACCATATCGTATATCGGATTATGATTTTATAATGAAGAACCTCTACAGACTGAAGACTAAGAAAAAAATGGAGGTGAATTGATTACAGTGTGCAGGTTTATTAGGCGATTAGACGATAACGATCAATTTAAAAACGCCGAGACGATTAGAACGCAAGTGCGTTACGTTACTCGGAGATTCGAGAATCAACAGAAATCTTCTCGACGAACTTTTGCATTGTGTTTGAAATTTCAGCTCGCGAAATGAAATTTTCTAATGGTTACATTTTAGCTCGTGCGATAGAAGTTCGTCACAGGCGCTCACAGCGAGTGTCTGTTCACCCCACGTTACCGAACTGCCAATAATTTCTATTCTTATACCACAGTATTGGGCTCTGATTGTATAATGAAGAAGAACCTCTGTAGACCGAAGAAGAAAAAATGGAGCTGAATTTATTACGGATCTATGAGCGATGGCGGAGCAGAGTCTCGGATCCTGTGAGAGAGTTTCCAGTAAAGAAGTGGTTACATTCACCGGGATGAAGACGTCCAGATCGAGTGAAATCTATCGAAAGGCTATCATTAGCCCGGAGGCTGGGTTCAATCGTCGTGGGAATTCGTCTCGTCCCGACGGTAATCCAAAAGTTCTCTAGCCAGCTCTAGCCGATGCTCGCGCCGATGCTGCTGCGGAGTCGGTGTCCCGGCCGTATATGGCCGAAGAATAATAAGAACATTCCGATCGTTCCTCTGTAAACGATATGTGCCAGGAAAATCGGCTCTCGCTATTTCTGGGAGACAGAGGACGAGCGAAAGAAATGGAACAAAAAGAAAAGGCATCGTAAGAAGCTCCGACGAGAAAATGCCAACGTTATCCGCGTTAGCGTCGGGACGCTGCTTGATGGAATTGTTGTCCGAGTGCTTGGAATTCTTCGTCCCGTTCGTCAGCGCGTCTCGGAGGAGGCTGGCGTCACGCTTCCGCGGTGACACGTCAATTCGCTCATCCAGCAGTGTTATTTCTTCCATCTTTCGTTCCCACTCTCCATCCGACCCTCCATCTTTCTCCCCATCTTCCAGTTATATATCCATTTCGTAATTGGCGAATTAAAATTCCTCTCCGGCTGAAGGCTCGAACGACGGACGAGCCCTCGTTGTCGTCATGCAGCATCTCGTATGCGGCTCGACCACGACTGACACCTGTTCGTCATCCGATTAGAGATCGGACGTCGATCGTCTTCAGAATCGTTTCGTTGGAGTCGGAGGAAAGACTAATCCATCTTTCTTTTTTTTTTTCTTCTTCTTGGAACGTGGCCCGAACTGGCGTTCTCACGGTATCGCTTCGTCAATGTCCCGGAGCTCACGGCGAACGGTCCGTAAACGTTTCTCCTATGACGTCCGAGAGCTGCTCTTTCCCGCGGGCGTCTCTTCGAGATCAATTTCGCCGATGAGAAAACTCTACCCTCGGATCTGTGAGATTCGATCGGTCGGTCGTCAAACATCACCTTTTTGGATAACAAGACATCTTCCAACAGGGCACATCAGGAACTTCCCCCAGGACATAAGGGAAGCCTCGAACCAAGTTAAAAATATTTAAAAATCTGGTCTACATCTTAAATGTAGACCAGATTTTTAAATCGTATAGAATTCGTCCTTCTACGTGAGGACGCCCATTTTGCCCCGCTCCGCCCTGCACGTGTTGACGTCGGAGCGAGAAATTTCTGCTGCGCCTCGCGTCTCAAAAAAAAAAAAAAAAAAAAAAAAAAAAAACAGCAAAGCAACGGCATCGTTCATTCTCGTCACTCGATCCCGCATTATCCCATCTCGCTTTGCGTCTGGCCTTGAAGTCATAATAAAGATCACCGGAGAGAGAGAGGACCAGCCAGCGTCGCGCAGGGGCCAGCGTCCATCATCGTGTTCCGTACTAGCAATTGGCATCTTCCTTCTCCGCCGCTCTCTCCGTGCGCGGCTCAGCAAAATAAGAGATATTCGCTACTGTTGCCGCCGCAGCAGCCGCTGCAATCGAGGCAAAGGAATTCCTATCCTGATGTGCTGTTCCCGGTCTCTCCTCTCCGCTTCCTCTTCTCACCCACGTCTCACCGTGGCGTCTAGACGAGATTGCGAGAAAGCTGCGGTCGTTGTCGAGGCTGCCGAAGCATTCGCCGGTTGTTTCTTCTTTTCTTCTTCTTTGTTTCTTTTTTTTTCGCCCAACCTTCTCTAGCTCATTTCTCGACGTCTCTCTCGCGCTCTCCGGCCTGCCGACGAGCGGAACGCGTGTAGGCCGATCGTAGGTGTACTTTATGTTCTTTCCTATAAAACAGCTCTCAGCTACACGGAGTTCGCATACCCGCGGTTTCACTTTCTTCGATCTCATTTTCTGATCGTCAAGGAGAGTAGGTGTCGGGTAGGTCCGTAATACTGGTCATGAACGGATGTGTTTGTGTGTGTGTGTGCGCGTGTGTGTGTCTGCTGCGTGTGTTCGTGGGATCTCTTGTCCCGGCGTGAACGGGGATCGTGGAAGCGACGAGACGCTGGGAACGTTCTTCTTTGCGGGCGCGAGAACTCGGACCGGTCAATCGGTCGGCCGCGGCACCGCGGCGCCTGAATTTCTCAGGGCGGATTCTCCACCATCGGCACGGCACGGCTTGCGCGGTTCTCTCGCACGCTTCTCCGAAAAACGAGCACTCGGCCCTCGTAAATACGTCGACGGGGACGATCTCCGCGTCGACCCTCGCATGTGCCGATGCCGCAAAAAAGTACGGGATTGATCAACGTTTTATCGCGTCGCGAACGTCGGGCACGGGGAAAATTAATCGCTCCATCCGTGATTTGACCTTGCGAGGCGAAAATTGCAAGTGCGACGAGTGCACGACTTTTTTTGTTTAATTTTTTTTGACCGATACGCAACGGCTCGGCAGTGAGAGAAAAGCGAGGGGAAGAGCTCGTTAGAGCCGACCTCCCAGGGAGCGTCGCTGGTTCGGGTTTCCTCGAGTCCTCTTTCCGGGTTCACGGTGGCCCTTCCCGAGAAGGGCCGTCGTGTCCACGAATGTACCGTTCTGTTCACTGTCTTCGGAGACTCGGAATTTTCGTATCGACGGGCCCGACGAGGAGAAACACGCATAAATGTAACGCGGCGCGTAGGAATTCGTCCTTCTACGTGAGCGAACGCACGTATTCGGTAACGCCATGCGTCGCGAGCATTTCTTTTTCTCTGTCGTCCCTTGTCATTCGTTTCTTCGTCTCTCTTTATGTTCGTGCGTTTTTCATGGATCCCGATCACGTACGCACTGCGGCGGCGGCGACGGCGACGGCGGGCCACGATGCCTTCCTGGAAGGGACCCGCTCCCGAAAATTGCATTGACATCCGCGCAGACAGCGCCGATCACGTATACGGCATGAATGCCGAAGGCGATGTTAAGCTCGGGAGAAATTTAACAAACATGGGGGGGGAAAGGAAAAATATTCCCCGGGAATCGGGAAACACAATAACGTCGGTGACGGAAGACTCGGTGATCGACGCAACGGTACATCGCACCGGAGAGTGAAAAGAAAATGAAAGAAATTCATAATGCAGAACGGAACAATACCTGACCTCCGACATGTGTATAGGGGAGTCCGGGCGAATACCGGGCATGGCTGAATTAAAAATTGTAAAGTATCGAGCGGCGATGTCTCGCCGAGTCGTGACTCGTTCGATTGCGCGTAGAAAAACAAAATTATCGACGCTGAGCAGAGCTGGGCGAAGTATACTTGAAGTACAAAGTATCATAAGTACTTGACGTATCGAGTACTTGAATTATCGAGTACTTGAAGTATCGAGAACTTGAAATATTGAGAACTTGAAGTATCGAGGACTTGAAATGTCGAGTATTTGCAGTGTCAGTGACAGCTGCTTTTTTTCACGGACATCTACACAAGATTCATTCGTTTATTTGTCTACCAGAACTGCACCTTAAAACTCAGATATTAGGTAGTCCCTCAGGTAACCGGTATTCGCCCGCTCTGCCGCACACTTACCGACACCGTGGTATTGTGCGCCTCGAGCGAATTGAAAAGAAGTGAAACAACGCGCAACGCGAAACACCCCCGCGAGCGAATGAACGAAGGACCAAACGAGAAGGATGGATGAGCGAAGCGAGGGACGTTAGAAGTCTTTGTCGGAAAGTTCGTTCCTTAACGAGCTCTCTCACGCCTAGCACTGGGCGAGGAGAGAGTCCCCTCGGAACAAAAAAAAATTCGCAGTCTCACTCCGAGGCGCTCCCGCACCGTACGCCTTGCCGATCCTTCGCCGGTCCATTCTCTTCCGAGAACGGAAACAAAGAAGCGTCCGCGGTCAGCGAAGCAAAAGGTGAGTGCGGGGGTGTGCGGCGGATAGGGGTTGGCTTCCAGTGGGCCATCGTTGCTGGCCCCGGGGCCCCGGTCGCGCGACGTTACACGGCGGCGAACGATGGGCAGCAGGCATCAGCGAGGGAGACGTATGAACAGGGTCCTAAATCATTTTGGACGAAAGGAGGAGTCATCTCCCTCTCCGCGTTTCTCTCCGATCCGTAAAATAGTCCCCGGCCCTTGTTGCGCGGTCCCCGAGGGGTCTCACTACGGAAGTCTCTTCTCACGCTCCACGAAGAAAGAAAGAAAGGAAGAAGAAAGGAGAGTGAAGAAAAAAAAAAGAGGAAAGAATCGCGTGGGCCTTGGCCGACGTGCTCTATCGCGAAAGGAAGTCCATCGAGGTTTTCTCTGAAAGTCTGCGACGGGGAGGGGACGAGGAGAGGAGGAGTATGGACGACGTGCCGTCGGCGGCGCGCCCCGCCTGGATCTGTCAACTGAATCACGTCGTAAAGCCATCGTCTCGGTCGTCGTTCTCCTTCGTCTCCTATCGAAGGGGCCTTGGACTCCGAGACAACGGTGGCCGGTCCAGCGGGAGCTCGCGGGCTCGCGACCGCTTTCTGCCGTCGCGGATACGTTCCCGCTTAAGAAATCGATGGACGTTCGACCGTATAGTACCGGACAGGACCGTAAAGAGTTCCCCCCGGAGTCCTATCGTAAAGCGGCGTCGAGGAGCTCGCGTGAAACAGGGACCAACGCCCGACACCGCGAGACCGCATGTTTTCTGTCTCGAGGCTTTTTTTTTTTCTCCGTGTTCCCCTGTTTCGCGTCCGTTTCCTTATTTTCTTCGTCCTTTTTTGTACGCAATTTGTATTATTTGTAACGCGATCGGGACACGAAAGCGTTCGAGAACAATGCCGGACGGGGTTCGGGGCGACCGGGGAAGGACGATTAACTCGCGACACTGTACACGTGTAAGGTACAAAGTGCGAAACGACTCTACGAAGCTGAGTTTCCGGGGACGCAGATACGATTCGATGGATTACGTGGCGCGACACGGTAAGACGATAGGGGAACTCCCTGGAACTTCCGGGAATTATTGCCGGCAAGCCGAATGGTAAATCATGATCGCCGGAGGGAAGGGAAGGGAGGGACGGCTTGAGAGGATCGCGGATCGCGGAGCTCACTGGATTCTGGACGCGCGGTACGCTCTTTGTGTCGTTCGGGAACTCACGGGCGGGATCGCATACACGCGAATAGGAGGAAAGAAAGGCGTGTGCGAAGCGGCGATGTGGCCGTTGAGAAAGAGAAGAGGATAGTTGAAAAAAAAAAAAAAAAAAAAACGAAGAGATAGAGCGGCTCTAGGTAGAGGAACGCGTCCGAGTGGCCGCGAGGAGGTATGAGGAAGGGAAAAAGAATGAAAGATGAAGGGGGAATAAGAAGGATAAAAAAAAATAATAATAATAAAAATAAAAAATAATAAAAATAAAGAAGAAGAAGAAGCGAAAGCGAGAGAGAATTCTCAACGGTCGGTTGGTGGTCCCGGGAGTGGAATGTGCCCCGGCGGAGCTCTCGGAGTGAGGTCCGAAGGTGCTGTGCGCCTCGTGGAAGCCGTGGGGGTCTTGTGAATGAATCAACCTGCCCACTCCTTAAACGAGTGGCGGCTCTTTTAGTCTGGAGTACGTTTTCGGCCTGTGTGTTACGATCTTTCTCTCCTTCCTTCGCTTCTTCTTCTTCTTCGTGGTCTTCTTCTTCTTCTGTGCAGCTCGCGCGCCCACGATAATAAAGGTACCGTACACGACCAACGAGAGATACCGGCATCAACACCGGTCGAAGAGATTCGACCGTGAACGAGATGGAGAAACAAAACAACAACAAAAAAATGACCGGAGTTTGAAAAAAAACTGAAAAAAACATACGAGAATCTAGCGGCTCTTCCTTTTTCACATCCTCCCTTTTTTTTATACCTTTTTTTTTACCTACCTGTAGCCACATCGCGGTCGGCTCGAATTAGAGAGAAGTGTGAAAACAAAGTGTACGCCACGGATGGTCCATTACCCGGAGCAACACTCGGTTCTCTTGTTTTTATTGACCATAGCCGGAACTCCGCAGCGGCACGGCTACTGATTTATAACACCATTCGTGCAGACGCACCGGACGCTTTATTAAATGCAGCGGTAAAAATAAAAATACACAACCAAGACAAAAAGTTATAGATGTGTACCGTTGTTTCCGGTACCGAAAAAAAAAACTTTGAAATCTTTACGACGAAGTCGTCAAAAATTGCGACACCGTGTGAAAAAGTTCATGATTTAAAATTAATCCAAACGTTCGATCTCTGTCAAAACGAACGGTAATTTTTACCCCCGCAAGGAGTGATTTTGCAAAATCCAAAATCGTAACTCGACAAAGAGCGACGTTCGCGGTTCCTTCTTTTCACCGTGCAATCGTAAAAAGTATGGAAACGAACGAACGGCCGAGCGACGGCGCGTTCGCCAAAGGAAAATCTCGAATTAGCCGGGTCGCTGATTCTTCGAAATATCCGGGGACCAGCCGCTCCTTTCCACGAAACGAGTCCATAAATCCATCCGGGAATTCTTCTCCGGATTCTACTGTCCCGGCGTCGGCGTCGGTGCACGGTTCTCCATACCCGCCGCCTACCTTCCTCTTTTCATCATTGATATTCGGGCTTCTCACCGACCGCGCGGTCCATCCAGCTCCGCGTCCAAATTAGCATCTCGTATTTCCCCCGCCATTGAATCCACCTTCTCGCCCTCGCTTGCTCCCATTGCCTTTTCAACAATTCCGCGATAATTATCCCGAGGACTACCCGACCCTGGGACTCTTTATTCGACTTTATTGTGGAGGAAGATCGTCGCGACTCCGTCCCTCTTACGCACGACCCAACCTCGACCTTTCCGGCGAAGAAGAGAGGATATCGTACCGAGCTAAGTTATAGACTCCCCGGGACAAACGGGTGAAAGTCGAGAACAGGGAACATAGCTGGACCCCACACTCCGCCGGCGCTGACTAAATAGCGATCGGTCAGAATTTATCACTCGGTTTCGTCGCGTCGCCGCTCTGAAAATTCTCACGCTTCTACTGTTTACTCACTCACCATTATAAACCTCCCCTCCTCGACCGCCTCCCCGGGTGTCCGGGCATATAACGACACTTGTACACTGTGTTACTTATTTCTCCATTAAATCAACCGTTTCTTTCCTATAATAGTGGAGCTCATTTGTACATACCGATTGTACTCGTGGCCTTTCCGTAAATCAGCTTGAAGCTACGATAAACAAACAAGCTTAGCCAACCGGTGGATACTTAATTTTCTTTTCGAGTTACCGTGAGAGAGATAAAGAACTCACGGGGGCAATCAATCATTCTTTTCGGAGGAAGGACTGCAATTACCCGAATAGCTATCATTATGTTCATTTTTTTTTTGTTTAGTCATGCTAATGGTAACGCGGAAACTTTGCCGAATGGTCCCTCAGCAGATGCGGCGGTACGATAATGACCGTAATCCTCGGGGAAAAAGGGGGGGCGAGCCCCTCCAAAATCTATCATTAGTCAATGATAATTTTCGAACTGCAGCCATTGTCGTGGAGTCTCGTTGTCCCCGTTAACGAATTAGACGGATTATTTATCGTCGGTAGTCGCGGTGGGCGTAAAATACTTCCACCGAACGTATTAATCATCCATCGTGAGCGACGGTGTTTCCTATAGCTGCCGGAATTAATTCGATAATGACGACGTCTGCCGTGTCGGGGTCGTATACGGGATTTCGGGTCGTGCGCGGTCCCGCCGAGCTTGTCCGCCCGTTTCCGACATCCTTGTGCAATGTAGCGAGTACATCTCTCGCGCAAACCGTGACAACGACGTAACGAGTCGAGGAGACCGACTAAATCCAGTCCCGCGATCGTCCTCCCTGTTTGATCGGCCGAGCACACATCGGGCACTAAATTATTTCGTCACGTTCGCCACACGATGTTTCACCGACTGTAATTCTAGACTGTCGTTACGATTGAGTGTTTTCGGTTCGGAGAACCAGCATTTTGCAGTCGCTTATATGGAGAGACACGGTAGTGTCTCGACGTCAAGTTTAAAAAATATAGCTAGACATACATCCAACACACACAGAAAAATCATTTATTTGACGGCCATGGTTATTTGGTTTAAGTAAAATATTTATTGGATTTAAATAAATATTTATTTCATTTGAGTAACTATTTACTTAAATTTACTTAAAACTTTGATTGTCTTCAAAACTTACTTAGAATAGGGACTTAGAGTAATGAATGCCAGGGGCAGGGGCCACAAGGGACATAGAATTTTCCGTAAACTTATTGATAAACTAAAATAGATGGACACATCGTTGCCTCCTGGATCCGACGCCATCCTCCTCGATCCCCCCTCTCCAAAAAGACTGTATATTTCAGCCCCACCCCCCATAACGGTACGTAGAATATTTCGAGCCGGGGGTCTATAATTGACCAACTTCACGTTCCTACTGTTAGCCATCGTCACGCCCCAACTATCGTTCAACTTCACGCTCATATTACCAAAAAACTTCACGGTCCTATTATTAGGAAACTTCACGTCGATATTATTAGACAACTCCACGCGCCTATTATTGGCCAACTACAAGTCCCTCCAATTTTTGAACACGGTGGCGGCAACGAAATCTTTTTATATTCTAAATAGAGAGATATTTTGGAAACATGTTTGTTTGTTTGTCTCAATTTTCAAAAATTCAGCGATCCCGTCTACGGGGAAAAATTAGATTTCCGAACCTATAGTGATGTATTCCCGGTAAATCTCCGGAAATCTAAATTTCTGGTTTCGATGTTGTATAGTCCATAGTGAAGGCGCGAACGGCCCGAGCCACAACAACCTACTAGTATATATATCTGTCGCCGAGAATTAAAAGGGCGTAACCTCTTTGCTGCATGGGTTACGCCCTTTTCATTCTTCGCCATCGACATAAATATATTTTTGTGTATATATATATATATACATATGTATATATATAAATACATTTCGATATGGTCGCGCACGCGATGCGAGTGTTCGGTAATGACCGGACCGTCTGAAAAAGCGGACCACCGGCGAGAGACAGGGTGTAGAATAAGGAACTCGGGCTGGCTCATCAGGCAGGTAAAAGTTAATTGGCGAGAGCGAATATGTGTTAGCGAGATACCAAGAGTTATCTTCAGTCTCTCGCCTTTAATTCCCGATAGCGATTCCGAAGGACGATTTTATTTAATATATTTTTTCTTTTCGTCGGCTATAATTAAAGAATGTTCTCACAGCTTCGAGTATCCGAATTGTGATTTAAATTTCGTCGGCGCCGGCGTGAGTGCCATTTAACTTTGCCATTTAACGGCACCTTCGCAGACCCGACGACGAAGCGCCCGTATCGATATCCTTCGTCCTACCTGCATCCAATAACGGTGAAAAATTTTACACTCCAAATACCGTGTCTAATCCCCGTCCTAATTCTCAGGGCGGTACTACAACTGGCTATTATAGAGGCGGAGCCCCGAGGTACTTTTCTCATCGAGCGCAATAAGCGCGGGCAATATAATTCGCGCCTTTCTTATTGTCGACCATTAAACTGTGTGCATCGTCCCCGTGGGTACGATCTTGGAAAATCGTAAACGACCGAAAAACTGCGCTTCACGGAATACCCTCTGCACACTTCCTACCGAATCTTTTTACTCGACGAGGACAATACCCGAACGACACTCTAAGGTTCATAATACAATAATGGCGCTTTTCTTTTAATTTTCTTTTTTTTTTTTACCAGGTAATTTCATCCTGTTCAGCGCCCGTTCTCGCTTCCTCGCGTTAAGCAGTTTTTTTCGAACCTCTCCCTCGGCCGCGTCCTCGGGGATGACCGGAAAGCTCGGAATACGTCGTAAAAGTCTCGTTCGCCTCGTGGCCCAGCTATATGCACGACGACGTCGGCTGCAACGAGGTGGAGAACAACGGCGGGAACTGTACGTATACCTGTACGTTCTCTTTCTCTCCTGGCCCCAGCAGAGTCTACGTGCGTGAACTCCGATATTGCTGCTTACCCAGACGACAGCCCGAGGTGCCTCCCCCTCCCGACTTGCGCCGCTACCGGTGTAAACAACGGTTTCCTCAAACGGCGGATAATACCGTTTGCACCGGGGGTGATTAAGGATCAAGCCATTTTGGCCCGGTCCACCTCTCATCCCTGGTCCACCTCCGGCGCTCACTACCTCCGCGGACCCCCTTTTCGGCACACCCACTCAGCTGCTTTCCGCGACTTTTTTTTCCTTTTTTTTTAATCCAAGGAAGAACGCGAGAGAGCATGGCGGAGATTCGAGACCCGTCGAATTTCGTTAACCCGCACACCGTGCAGATTTTATTAAGTCCCCTTTGTTCCTCAAGAAAGCCGATTATCCGTCCCGGCAATCCGACGAGCTGCGCCGCGAAAAAAGAGGAAATCCATAGAGATATCGCCGAGGAAAAACGAAACACAAACGTCCCCCGCGCCTTTCGCACTCTCATCTTCCGTCGTTTCCTCCCGTAAGTCTGACAAAATATTTGTTCGTATTTGAACGACGATCTCGCTATCCACGAGACCATTAAGCTCCTCGTTCCTCCTTTTTCTTCTATTCAGCCTTGACAAAACAAAATTCACGTCTCGTCGCACGTACACAATACATCGTTGTCTGAATAATTTTTGTTTGTTTCTTTATTCTTTTCTCTCGCACGGATCTCCCGTCAGATAAGCGGACGAAGGTTTCAGTTTTGATTTATAAATTTTCTTGGCGAGCCCGAGGAATCAGCGCTGTCTGTTTGTCACCGGAGGGGATTAATTCAGAAATAGATCGTCGGAAAGATTCTCGTCGGTGTGTTTTATTTCTGTCTCCGGCTCGCCTGCCGATGCAACCGTCGCCTCCGCTAGATTCAACCGGTGGACGACCGGGGCCTCATCACCACTTGCCAAGGTGTTTCGTCGAGGAATTTTGTTTACACCCGGCACCGCCCGGTACGGGCGCGGAGAATTCCATCGTCGTGCGTCGCCCCCTCGCGAACGAGTTCAATCGATCGAGCTGAGATATTCCCCGCGCCGATCGCGGTTTCTCGCTGCGCGCACGATCCCTGTGATCCTCCCGACATTGTTTCCGTGAAAGCGCGCTCCCGATTGTGTGCGCCCGTCCGCGATGCGCGGATCAAACGTTTCGCCAATGGCAATTATCGCGTCGCCCGCTCTATCGGTCGCGTTACGCTCTCGCCGGCCATAATTTCGCGATCGATGATCTAGAGAGAAAACAATTCGAGGCTCGATCTCTCCGACGTCGCTCGACGATTTCCGTCCGAGGCTCCGCGGATAATCCGGCTGAGCGGCGCGGCATATCGGGATGCCCGCCGGGGGAGGCCGGATCGAGGACGATTAAGCGACCGGAGGGAGGATCCTCGTGGCAGCGTCGAGATAAAGGATCTGTACCCAACAACAGACAATTATCCGGCTATCCGATAGACTTTACACAGACGGTCCGCTCCGGTACATCCATCTTTCACCTTCCGTTAGTCCGTCGGTCCTGCGAGCGTGGGCGACAAAGGTGGCAAGAGTTTCTTGGACGCTTTGCTGATTTCGACTCCGACGGTCGGACGTTGCCTCCGTTATTGTCTTCCTGTTTACGATCTATGCGGACTCTCTCTCTCTTGTCGCGCTTTCACCGTGACTTCGGTATCGCTTGGCCATTGTCTCGCTGTTTGTGACGATAACAACCACGCGTGCTAGAGCTGCAGACACGGAGATCCACACCTGCGGGGCTGGAGTCGGCAGATGTCTGGGACCGAGGGAAGAACTTTGATATCTCGGCTGGGGAGGAGAAGGAGGCTTTTCAGCTGCGATTTTCTGTCGACTCGTGTCGTTGGTGGGGAAAAAAGATACGGGTAGAATTAGAGCTTCACATTATTTTTACGAAATTTCGTATTCCGATCTTACGACATTATTGTTTACTGTGTATGGGAAGAAGATGAAGTGTGCGCACATCATCTTTTTTTAAGTCCTTTCCCTTCACTTCCTGGCTTTCTCTTAAATTTCCAAAATGTCACATTGCCATTTTTGTGATCTTCATTGACGCGACTGAAGTCTCGGTCCTCTCTTTGGTCCCGTCTGATATTATGTTCAAAATTTGTTCTAAAAGCACCGACCGTTACGCGACAAAACTGTGGGGACTCCTTAACGGGAACAGAACATTCCACTCAGTAGAAAAACTTGCAAACCGTGTCCCCCTCTACACTGTACGATCATGCAACGCTTAGAGGGTATAACGTCGTTGACTGTATCACGATTTTCATAAACACGAACATTCCATTAAGAAGTCATCAGTTTTGCGTCGCTGAGGTTCAAAAGCTGTTTCGCAGTTTTATCATTCAACTATATATAATTATATACGTGCAGCCGACGCGCCGACGTGGTCTGAAGTTCAGGTTTTCTAAAGTTCAAACTTCCCGTTTTTAACGTGACGGGTTTCTGACCCGAGATGTGGCAGGACGACCGTACTTTCACCGAGAACCGCGAGGCTAAGTTTATTCGAAGTTTAAGGAGGTGCAGGACGTACAGGACCGTAAAACACATCAAACCCATCAATCGGCTGGTTCGAGGAACTGCATTTTGCATACGCTTATCGTGCCCGCGGGTAATTTCGAATTTATCTATGCATCGGATAGTCCCGGAGAGCCTTTTCCCGGTTCGGGACGGAAAACAGGAAGAGGATGACTTGACACATCCGGATACCCACTTCCCCGGAACACACGAAGCGGACAGGCCGAAACTCTCCTGGTACTCACTTAGGGAAATGAAGGTAGAGCGAGCTTCGCTTTCCGTGACGGGGTACAAAGTTACCCGGACTCTGCATCGCGAAGCGGACTTCTCGCAACGGATACACCAAAGCCTGAAACTTCTATCTTGAGTACCGAAATTAAACATTTCCATGTCGCTCCAAGTGCATTTATGCGAAATGCCCGTTTTCATTTACTCCGTATAAAATACAGCTGAAGTTCGTTTATACACGACAAAGAAAGTTTTTTTATTTAAGAAAAGTTTATTGTGCAAAAAATGTCCATCATTCTTTTCTTGTAATTAAAAATACGTAACAAATTCTTATTATTTCGAACGTAGCTTAATAATCTTAAATATTTGTCGAATTCTTGATTGTGCACTTTTATGTTTTCTTTGTGTTTATGTTTTCAAATTCGCTGCTCGTAATATATTATCCCATCCGAAAGAAATCAGTTCAACGAATGTACAACAAAGTGCCCCTCTCTTTTTCGTCGACGAACCTTATTTCCCCAAAAAAAAAAATATATATATATTTTTTAAAAAAATGATAAAATAGTTGTCCTCGCTGGAAGAAATGTTTCTCAAATCTGCAAACCCGTTTCCACCGGTGCGCTCAGCTTTTCCCCGCGGCGTTCGTCCGCTTTCCTCTATGAATTCAAAGCGGACCAATTTGATGCAAATCGTTCGGTAATTTGTAAATTGAAATGTCCCGGTTTTGTCAAGAGTATACTTTAGCGGTGTTTAACGTGCTCTCGATAACCGGGGATAAAGTGGCTGCCTGCCGTTCGTCGAACGGTCTCCGAGACCGGTGGATGGTGGTCGTAGCAAAAGTCTCTCCTTTCAGGTCGTCGTCTTCGTCGTCGGGCCCGCGCGCCGCGGCAAATGAGTAATCACCAGGTGCACGCCGCAATCGCTTCTACCTCTTAACCTTTAGCCCGCGAGCGCTCGGAATGATCAAGTTGGGCCCCGAGTAATCGGCCGACTGTGCGGTGTGCGCTCGTCTCGAATGCGACTGCACATGCGCACGCACACAGCGCGCCGACCGCTTCTCTCTCGTGCCTCTTAGCCTTTGGCCCTCCCCACGGAATACATAAATATAAATTACACTACACAGAACTGGCGTATGTACTATGTATTATAAATACAAATCGACAGGTTGCCGGGCGTTCCATAATCGTCGTGTCTGGAACCGAATGGAATTCCGCGAGTGTGTCCTTTCCCGGAACCGTCCTCGATGGTGCCGGCCGTCGCGAAATATCGTGTCGTTCCCGGCTCCGCGTGTAACAGGAAGGCGTGAGGGTCGTGAGGGGCGTTGGGTTCAGGAAACCGTGGACTTTGAGCAAGAGGTTGGGAATGGCAAATCAGTCCGTTGGACGTCTACCCCGAGTCTCGAGGGGAACGGTGCGCCAAGGAGGATAATCCTCGAAGGCCTTACCGTGTACTTGTCGGGAGATCCTGCGATCCTCGCACCCGGCTCACCGCCCGGCCCCGCTTCCGGGAGGGGACGCCGGGGCGGGCCTCGACGGATTTTCCTCGGTTCAACCGAGATAAGCAATTCCGGTGACTCCGTCATTGTAGCCGGCGTCGAGGAGGACCCGGAAAGTCTCGTGACACAAACGCAGGCATGCACAGAGCTGTAAAACGGATAGGCGTGAAGTCGAGTCTCCTTTTGTCAACCGATTCTCTGCCGTAAATAGAGCTTGGCAAGCGTTATATTTTCTCGTCGTGCTAACAAGGTGGAAAACGTAGCAGTAAAACAAAAAGAAGTACGGTCCGAGGAGAAAAAAAAAATGGGACATGCATTCCTGTGGAACAAAAGTGCACAATGCACGAAACAGACGCAACCCGACTGCACCATTAAATCCGCTCCGGACGATTAACTTTGTTGCGCCAGGAACTCAGTTTGTTAGGTCAACAAAGCAGTTTGTTGCCAGCCAATTAAATTGTCGGCTCGACGAATTAATTTTTTTTTTTGGCCGAACAAGACAAATCGCCCGTGACTCGTTTAACCGCGCGGTCGGTTAAACGTCGGGGCGACTAATTATTCCTCCCCGCGTGCGCTAATATCTCACCGACGAACGGAGGTCGTCCGTTCGTTGGAGCATAGTTTCAAAACTACGAATCACGTTTCCGTGTATCCGTACAAATCAACGGTCCCAGGGCACTGAATACGTTGATCGTTGTTTGCAATGGAGCACTCACTCGTGCTTCCCGTTCGCTTTGTCCGCGTCGTTGTGTCTGTTTGCGATAGTGACCGGTACCGAAAGGAATGCTCCTCGAGTGTTTCGTTCGAAGTTCAGGTACGCTTACCGCGCAGAGGATGTGTGTGCACAGGCATTATTATAATATACCTGAACCAGTATATATGTATATATATAAATATATATATATATATATTACGACTGATGGCCGACTGATCGATATGTATATATCCGGTGCTCAAAGCCGCGAGAGCCTCGTTAGGCGTGCAATTAGACAGGTAATTGGACACCGCGGGAGGTCCTCGCCATGCCGGGACGGTTACCACTGGCTATGAGACAGACGGTATATCGTCCTTATGCCTACCTGAACTTTCTCGGTGCTTAAACTGCAACGGGCAATGTGTGTTTTCCTCGGTGATGAAACGTACCGCTTATTAGTTATACCGAAACCCCTCGTAAATACACCTACAATATCGTTAAACCCCGGTCGTTTGTTCGATGCGATGCAAAGGGGCCAACACGATCACGTTTTCGCTTCTCGTGTCGATCGTTAACGTTTATTCAATTTTTTTATCAATTTTTTTTTTATCGATTTTAGATTTCTCAATGTTGGTTGTGCCAACAAGTAGAATATCACCCGACAGAAAAGACATCTATAGTCATATTTAAAAAAATGTTGATTACTAATAAAAAAATTTAAAAACGATTGTAGTACCCGATGAAGGATAGTCGGCGTCTAAACTGGAAAACAAATTGCTTTTGTATTGCATAATGGGGAAATCGTCGTCGGTGTACGCATTTCACGAATTGGCGCCTAATAGTTAATAGCTTCGTCGATTAGTGGAACCGCACGTGCGACAGCTTCGGTGGCCTCCGTGGCTTCCCATCCTACTCTTCGTTCGTTACGCACTCGAAACGAAAACGCACACGACTCCCTCGCACGACGGCGCACACAAATCGTTCACCGACCGTACATAGATGCTAACCATTGTATGTACTAAAAATAGTGTATATAATACGAGCGTGTTAACGCGCCTACTGCCTCGAGTCAGGGTTAACGCGTCTACTAATTCTCCCGTATGTTATAATAATCGCGCAGCGAAATAGCCGAGGTCTTTCACGCGACAGAGGAAATCGTCGCGATGTACGGACACACTCTCATCTCCATTTGTCGACGGACTGTGCGAATTCCGTTTTCTTTTTGTATTTTATTGTATTTTCCGCGTCGTGTATAGTTTGACCGGGACATTAGCCTCTGCCCGCTTGAAAACGAAATGTGCTCATGCGCCGTAGATCCAGCCGTTGAGCCTTGGCGTCCAATGAGGTTTCCGCTTTCCGCTTTGACGAGGCGGCGCGCGACTTACGAATCGCGCGGGTACGACTACAGACGGAGAATAAGAGTATAGAACTATTGACGAACGATCGTAAGATCGCACAGCGGGATAACGGAGAGAGAGGGGCGGGGAGGAGTGTCATTCTGATGCAGACGACAAAAATCGCTTTGACCCCGAAACGCGTCCGAGGAGCAGCAAAGCTAACCGATTTCCGTTTAATACCGGTAGTGCGGCGAAGAAAAGTAAGAAGATTTTGCATACACCTCGAGAGCGATTCTGAAGCCGGAACGGAAGCGTAACCCCGGGTCAAAACGGGGTTACGCTCCTTTTCTTCTCGTGTCCCGCGAAGGATTGTCAGAAATACACATATACATTACAAACAGATACATCGTCGCGTGCGCACGCCAAATGTCACGGGCACCGTTCGGCACAAAAGTAGCATCCGATAATCTATTTCGGTATCCGGCAAATATTGTCGTGCGCTTATCGTACCATAGAACACATTATTACATATTTCAAAAGTAAAAATAGAAAAATAAAATAAAAAAAATTGTCGTAAATCTTCCTCGCGGCGAAACACCAAAACAAACGATTATTGTTACTATATATATATATTTTTTTTTTATTACGATGGTATATAAATTTTTTTACCGTAAACTGTGCTATAATACAATAAGAATAAACATTCTTATCGGCCTCTGAAATAAAAGCCAACGCTCCCCGATCAACTCGGTCGACGATCGAGTTGTTGTGGTTTTCTTTTTTCTCTTTTTTTTGTTTTATTTTTCGCTGTACACGACGCGCATCGAATGGACATGTGTTCAATTGATGCTTACGAACGTCCCAGGGGGCGGGACGGGGGGAGGGGGGTGTCGACAACGTCAGTGGCTCGTGTCAAAGCGTTCGTGGGGTATCGATAACGATTCAATAACAGAGTTGCGTGTGCTGTAAATATGTATACATTGCGCGAAGACGCACGCGAGGACAGGGAGGGGGGGTGGGGTTTGTCTATAGAGATCGCTCATTGACGTCACGAGAATCGCGTATCGACGGTGCGACGCGTGCTTAGCGCTCGCCGGTCTTGAATTCCTGCGATGCGCCTGCCGCGACACGAGAGCGTAAACAACTCGAAGTCCAGGTGAGCCCGAGGCGAACCAACGAAGGCCCACATACCGTTAAGGAAGCGAGCGATTAATTAGCGAACGAACTACGCTCGGGCCGTTCTTGCAAATATACATGTATAATCGTAAATTGTATAATTGGGACCACCTTGCGATAAACACCTGTGTAGAATTTTCTAGTTCGACGCTCGCCTTGGCATCGATTCTTGAATTGGATCTCGTGGAAATTCGATTTATCAAAATCCGCTGTAAATATTAAAATAAATTCCGAATGAAATTGATTGGGGCCAAAAATAGTGACCATCGTCCGATACGCGTATGATTTGCGCACTGATCGAGCTGGGCCATATTCGCCCCTGTTACCCTAATCGATGGTGCGATATTTTAGAGCTCGAAAGAATAAATTATACGCGGTCGGGTGAGACATTTAAGGGTGGGCTATGATTTTCCGGCTCAAACGTCAACGCGGACCGATAAGAATCCGGAATACCTTACAACGTGTGAAAATTCATAGTGTTCGCGGAAAAAATTTAAAATAGAAATGCGATTTTCCTCGACTAGTTGACTCACGCATCAAGCGTTGGCTCCCATTTGTATATCTCTCCGCGGTGGTAATAAACATATTTATTTTATTATTTCCCGGTAAGAATGAGGAAAGCGGGCTATTATTAGCGAGATAGCACGACATTGCTGCGTGCTGATTTTAGAACCTACCAATCGTGCAATTTGGCTTCTCTTGTGTTGGACGTGTATATCTACACATATACATAGCTCGGTTGCAACGAGAGGAGAGCAGAGAGAGTGCTAAGAGTGTCGAGATAACGAATCGAGAGGAAGACTCGAGGTCCTTCAAAGGAACGCTAGAAATCCAGCTACGCCGCTCATAATTATAAATTATTCCAGAAGTACATTAATACATTTCCTCAAACTCCAATGTATGCAGGATACTTGTAAACATCCGAGTTCGACCTCTGCTGACGACCCTTTATTTTCCTGGGTAGACTAGGCGAGCACCTTGTTTTTGCATCAACGTTTCCCCAATCGTCATTCAGCGTCAATAAAAAAATGAGGTAGTCAGTGTGCGGGTACTGCGCCGAAGATTGCATCGAGGAATCGCCAGGGGGAATTCCCGAAGATTGCCTGGCCGCAAGAGAAGACGCAAGAAAGCAGCTGGCGAAGCGTTTCCCGAGATTCGCTTATCGTCGGCTAACCGGTCGAGGATTTACAAAACTGCCGGTCGAGGATATCGGAGAGAGAAAAAGGAGGAAAAGCCAAAGGAAGAAGGAAAAGGCGGAAGCGGTGAAACTATACCGGAGGTCGACTGGTCGAAATCGCAAAAAGTTCATTCAGAATCGCCAGTCCGCGACCGCAGGCTATACGACGACGCTAAGACGGTCGAATAACAGACGCGCGTTTCCTCGTACGGGCCGTTGTCCCGTATCGTCAGGAGGAAAGTCCCGCGGAAACCCCGTCCGATTCCTCCAAGGCCTTTGGCGCTGATTTAGCAGATAAATCACGCTCGAAATGCGTCGTTCGTACGAGAGAAGAAATACGTTATTTCCGAAACCGCATACTAGCGGAGGAAACTGAATGCTGTTGGAAGGGCGCGCAAAGAAAGGAATCAGTGTGTTTGTCATAAAGTTTTCTAACGGACATCGACCGAAACACCGAACATCGACCCCCGAACAGCCAAAGTTAACCCACGATAGACCACGAAGAAAAAAAAAATACGATTTTCTTAAACTATTTTTGCGAGTTGCATGAAGTTCACCTTGAAACTTATCATTCGATCGCATCCGAGACATTTTTCCGTGTTCCGCGTGGATTTGATAGACGCTACATTTTTATTGACGAATTAAAAAAAGATTTAAAATTCCGAGATAGTCTCGCTTAGACGAGAAAATTTTGGAAATCCCCGCTTCTGGGCCGCTCGATTCCCGGGTGCGATAACGAAAGGATCGGTCAATAAATGACGAAACCCTAGTAGACTCGCTGAGACACTCGACTATCGACAGCGTGCGATATTTCGTACGCAACAATTACTCAAGTGTAAAACGCATTGAGGAAAACTTGTACATGCATAGTTCGAAAATAAGCCGTGATAAGGTGTATCATTGGTAGGATCGCAGGTAATTAATCTATGGTTATATATACAGATAAAAGTAAATTTGCAAAAGCAAAGCGGAGGTATTGCCTACCCACTATTATGTGTACCGTAAGTTGACGTCTATATCTCGTTATTCATCCTGGCAGACGGAGGCAGCTCGACGAATGTGCAACAGGGATGGATACAATCCAGATATATACCTATATATATATATTTATTTATGTATGTATACGGGCCCTTGTCAGGTTCGAAACTCATTTCGCTACCGAGAGAGTTGGCGGTAAGATGCTTGGCTGATAATGTCTCGAACGCAAGTAGTGGGGCACATTCGTTTCTGGAATGATCTTACAAAGGAATAAGAAATAAATAATCGAAGTAACACCAAATCATGTATGAATATCAGTAGGAAAAAGTATTGAAAAAAAACATCCAAAGTTCGTAGGTAGAATCATTTTAATTTTTTTTATAGAGATTACAATGTTATCTACTTTGATTGGCTGCTTCAACGACAACGACAGTGTGTGTAGAGGTGCTTTCTATTTAGCGTTTTTCGTCAAACAACATTTTTTTTGTTTTTTTTTTCGTTCCCTTTCCAGAATCGCAGGATAACCGTTTTATACGAGGCGTTGATGTTCGTTGGGATCTACCAACTGTGTGAAAATCTGGTGAACGGAGGCGATTCTCCGCGACGAGAGGTGCGATAAAAGATTAACAAGTTACGTAAGCAGACAAGAGCTTGTTGACGACGCAGACGAAGAAAAAGAAACAAGGTATGACCGAGCTCTTTTCAGATTGTTTCTAAGTCCGCAAGTACTTCCGTCGCCTATACCATCAATCTCAAAGACATGAATATCTTTCATACCGTCTATCGAAATGGATTAAATTTATCGTACAAGATTCCATCACGTCACGTCAAAAATGTCTATGTTCGATCAGGCTTATTTCCCTGTGCATACTTGATTCCCAGTTTTTTTTTTCGTTGAAACGACAATTTCGAGCTTAAAAATAAAATCATTAAGTGTCTTTCGCGTTTGGCAAAGAATAATTGATTGATGTTGAATGATACCACCGAGCGGAGAAATACTCTCCGATTAATTCTCGGGTCATCCCGGCCAGGTGTGATAACCGGCGGGCTCGCGGTCACGCTTATTTCCATACCGCACTCGGAACGAAAATAAACGAGAAATTGGAGCTCACAAACACACGAGGCAGAGATAAAAAAAAGATGAAAACAAGTACGGAGAAACAGGCAAGGAGACAAAAAAAAACATACTTATTTTTTTCTCTCGTACGTGCAAAATTTACCTTCTCAACCACACAGTTACTGATTAACGGGGGCAAAACGGACCCACATCCTCTGCAAGAATTTTCGTTCCATCGCGTACAAAAAAATAGATAAAAGGTCCGTTTCGCCCCGCTCTTCCCCTTTATGTCTCTATCGAGTCCATTAATTCTTTACTCTCGAGTAAACACGACTTCCGTTCGTCCCTCGAGTGCTCCGAGTTACAAAACTGTCCCACATTTCCCCCAATAACAATAATAACAATAACAACACGCCTTGCACATTGAAAAGACCAAGCCCCGAAGCTATCCGATGCGCGCCGCTGAAATACGGTTACAACCCCAACGAAGTCGACCTGTAAATTTCCATCTTTATTGGAACGTGCATGCGACCGTCAACCCTCAGTCACGGTCGTGCGGCTCTCTCGCCAATAACAGGCGAGGCAGGCCGGAAGCGACCCGGCAGTGTCGGTATTTCACAGATACAAAATAAACACGAAGTAAAGGGAGTTAAATGAATATATGGGCCGGGGTTATTATCTCGACGCCGTTTGCTTGTCTCATCGGGGCTCTCGGATTCTCGGTATAGCTGCAACTGTGCAAACGCTTCATCGCCGCGCGACGCGATGCGTGGCGCCAAGTGGATAAGGAGACGCTCGTCCGCGAGCGGGACGAAGAAAAGAAAAGGCGTACGAAGTACACAGAAACTACGGGAAATCCCGGCTGCCGTAATCTACAAAGATAAGCGATCGCGTATGCTGCGAACGGGTTCTCGCATGGGAGAGCCACGCTGTTACTATAATATCGAGGCGCACCGATAATTGTAGTCCGTTATCACACGTGCTTCGCGTTAATCGTGATGCAACGTTATCGCGACGAGCGTTAGCCACGGCGAACGGGGAAAAGGGAGACTCGTGCTTACATGGATGTGTTTCGTCGCTGGGTTTCGTGACGCTCGATGCCGCTCATTTCGTTGGCTTCGGTGCACTCTAACGACCTCGTTGTTCCGCACGATATTAAATCCTGTAAAGTCAAAGCAAATCGCCGGTACGAGCTACGACACAACTGAGACCGACCGGTAGCTTCGTGTTGTTTATCGATCTTCGGGAGAAACACGACCCCACCTTCTTTGTCTACTACTGTCTGTAGTTCGATTTCGATTAGATATGTACAGTAGAACCCTGATTAACCGCGGTCGGATTAACCGGGAAGCGGATTAACCGTGCGAGGTTAAACCTCTTCCGAGGTTTTTTGGTTTTATTTTGTGCTCCGAGCAAACCAAAGTCACTGAGTACTTCCAGAAAAAATACTAGCCTACGTACTATTAATGAAAACAAATATCCAAAGCTTTACATTCTAGTTCACACTATTTAACAATTAAGTGCAAGTTGTACCAAATGTCATTGTAACTAGGCGAAATAAAGTTGTATAATCAGCCATTATTGACTTATACACGTTCGATTTCTAGTTCGGATTAACCGGGATTTCGATTATCCAGGGACTCTTCGGTCCCGAGCGTCCCAGTTAATCGAGGTTCTACTGTATATCTAATACGTTGTAAAATTACGTATAGTTTTTTTTTACGTTTATATTTAACGTTTTTTATTTGGAGGTGGGAGAACAAGTATTTATTTGTTTGTCTACCATTCGGCAAACATATTCGATTATGTCGCGTTAACACTGTCAGACGCACGCAACCGTCCGATCGGGATAATACATTACATTCTTCTCGTCAACATAACATCGAGTTATCCACGAGCCATACTGTGCGTGATACACGTGTACATATTTTTATGGCCGATAAAAATAGCCGATGAAAAAAACAAAAAAACATCTACGCAGAAAATACACCTCCTCCCTCCGCCAGAAATGTGAAAACAAACTTGTTATCCCGAGGCTATTTTTACACGTTTATTATTATCCCAAATCTGTGCACCCAACTGTTATTATTTACCAATGATTGTTCAGCGGGTTACAACGGAATGCGGATCGATGTGCCACTTGGCTGAGTGTTACAGCACACATATGCCCCCCCCCCCCCCCCCCCCCCCGGAATAGTCCGAGAGGCAACGAGAAAGCAAACAAGCTCACGTGGCGCAACGCACGACGCAACGTTTATCGCTCTCATTACCTTCTTTTGTGACTTGAAAAACAAACTAAAAAAAAAAAAACAAACAAAGAAGTCGCGCTATGATTTTCTGGAACGCGAGGGAAAAACACGCGCGTGTCATTTTGGTCAACAACAACGTTGAAATTTTTTCCTCAAGAAAAATAGACTTCGCTCGACTATCCGACGACTTTTGTGTGTCACCAGATTGGCTGTGTAATTTTACAGAATTTTATTTGGAACTTTTGCATTTTGCAAGATTTGCTATTAAATTTTATGGAATTTTATTTGGGACTCTAACCGAGAAGATGTTTCAGCTCGCGACCCTCGGACAGCTCGTGGGTCAACGTTGAAAAGAAATACATAAAAAAAAATAAAACACCTCGTCTATTTCTTCCTATTCGGCGTCGTAGAAGAAACGTCCTTTACGAGCCAACACACTCGGGTGGTCTTCGGTCCCCGCGACTTTTCGTCGTGTATATACATCGCGGTACGTGGAAAACGAATGAGCGACGATCGTTCGCGTTTCACGGTTTTACGAGCTCTCGGGGCACTCTGGACACTCTTCGTCGGTGCGTCGACACTTTTACGACACTACCCTATTATTCGGTAAGTCAGATTTCTAAACGCCTGGTTGCAAGAGTCTCTCGGGGCTTTGAGAGGACAAAGAGTGCGCGAGACGTTAACCGGAAAAAAGGAGAGGGGTAAAAATATGGATCGTTCCCGGTGGAGTTGGAATTTTCCTATCGTTTTGGAGACGACACGATTAACTGTTCTGAGTCAACCCAGAGACCCGGCAAGAAGCTTTTCTTCAAAAAACTATTTTTTTTCGTTGCGGTTTGATCGATATTATTTTATTTAAATTTATTCATTATTCACAGGCAGAACCCATACACATATCATAACCCATTTACATAACAATAAAAACCCACTGTCCAAAGAAGCAATTATAACTATTTCACGAATACATCGATAACGAAAATTATTCAAATTACTAAAAGAAATAGCTTTAAACTGATCGAGTGTGATTCCGGCGGATTAACGTTAACGTTCTCTCCTCCTCCGTCTGGCCTAAAAATTGACGAGACACGCGCGTTTCGGGGCTAAACTATTTCTGTAAATTCCACGTTTGTGAATTCAGCAGTAAAGGCACAACGGGTAAAGAGGGGAGCTATCGAGACTCTCATGTTCGCATGGAATTTTAATTCGCTCGGCTCGTTGTCGAATTTGCTAAGCAACTTCTTGCACACGAGGATTGTATCGAACGCAATTAGACCATTTCTATTCTTTCTTGTTCGTTCCTCTTCATTAACTGTTTCGATTGGCGCGTGTAAGTGCAAAGGCACAGTCTAGACTGGCCTCTGACGTGACTTCGTGCCGGTCAATGTTTAACCATTTCTATTCTGATTTCGTAGCTCCCGTTCGTCACCGCTGCCGACACCCGATCGTGGACGTTCGAGAATTTTCACGTCTCCATATCCGTTAAACGAACGACAAGTAATCTTCGCTCTGAGCGAGAAGATCCGAGTAGGGCGGGTAGAATGAGTCATCGAGTCTCGAATACATCAACCGCGCGGGCGTGCGTGCGTGTGAATGGACAATGAAAGGAAAAACCTGGACTAACGTCCGCATACGGAATATCAATCGACGATAGTTAAATCCGAGTGGGAAGGCGTATCCCACATGTTTTCACATGTGAAACTATTTAAATGACCTAAACATTGAAATTTTCGCCAAAGGGCTCGGATAAACAAAAAAAAATCCATCCGTCGTTGTCGAGATTAATATCCGATGAATTTTCTTGTCCGGACTATCAGGAATCCAGCACGTGTTTTACTCTCACCTCGGATGCAAAAGAAAATGTGGTTCGTCATATCGCTGCCACTAAAAATATTATTATATGAGTATCGGAGCTTCCCGACTAGGATACAGTACAGCACGACCTTACACAGCGAGAGGAGTATATTCGACGTGGCGCGGGACGACGAAGTCGCGGAGAGCACATCCGTCCCATGGCCCGGGTATGGCCTTAGCCCCTTCGGTTCAACAGGTGGTTACCCGATTGTCATCGCACGTATGCGCGGATTAAGCGCGTCCTCGTTGCTTCAGCTTCGGCTGCTGGCAGCGGCAGCACATCGCTCGTTCACGTGAGCACACACCTACCTCCTCTTGTCATTCCCTAATTCCCTTTCAACCCTATCGGCTCTTCGAACCCCTTCTCCCCCCCCCTTACTTCAGCCTCCACTCGGTGGAAAACGAAATGCCCGAGGGGGCAGAGGACCGATCGATTTCGATTAGGAAAACTATCGGTCGCAAAGAAATTGGTCGAGGGTCTCCTCGAATTTCCATCGGGGCACGTTCGTTCCCCACGACCGTCCCCCTCCCTCCGCCCCCTCCCACAATCGGGGTATGGACTCAATAATAATTGGAAGTCCGGAAGGTTCCAATCTGAGATAGGAGAAATATCTGTGAAACCTCGAATCGAACGAACTCTCCCGTTTCTTACCCCCTTATCTTTCCTCACGCGATTCGCCCCCTCATAGTTTAACTCGGATTTTCCACGACTGGTAGCGCATCGTTCCGTCAGACCGCTTTGGCGGCAGCGCCGACTCGGCAGTTGGGAGAATCGCCTCTGGCACAAGCTGGATGAAGGATAAATCCTATTAACGCAAGGGTCGACATCGTCGTTCGTTCCTCCATTCACATTCCTCTCCTTTTTCGTTTCTTGATCCTATTTCTCGCTGCCTGTTTGCCTTCGCATCCAGCAATTGACACCGAACGGTCCAAGATTTTTTTTTTTGCTTCCTCATAGAGGAAGCTTTGTCATAGTGAAAAAAAAAATGCGAGATTTTAGTAAAAACGTGTTCAGAATGTTTCATAATATTGAAAAATAATATTTAGAAAAAAATGTCCGGATGTGCGTGAATCGAACGCGAAAAAATTAAAATCCTTATAACCCGAGAATGCCTCGACCGATCAAGCTGAAATTTCACACACAGCATGTTCGGTTAATAGTCAATGTTTCTACAAAATTCCATTAAAAAATGGTCATTTTTTTTTGTACGCCATTTTTAAATTCCTCAAAAATGTCTCTGCGCACTCTGGCTCTCACAATGTTTAAAGACAGTCTCGTCCCGCAAGAAACGAAGGAGAAAACTTCGAAGCGATACGAGTACGAGAACAGGGAAGGAGAACCAGAAGGTTTTCGAACAGTCGAGAGCAATAACGACTGCGGGAGAGCATTCGAATTGCGTCGGTGTCAAAGTGCAAGTGGAATGTTCCGAGCGTTGTCAGACGCACAGTCGAGCGCGGTGGTCTAACGTCCTCCCCCTCCTCTCCATCGCCCCGCAGCCGTTGCTCCCCCGCCCCGTCTCTCCGCTAATATAATTTCCTTGTACAAACTCCGTTCGGCATCCCTTTCCCTCCCCGTCTTCGGGGCGGCTCTCGTTCCGCCGCCGCGCTCCTCGCGTTCTCTGTCTCTCACGCCCTCTGCCCGTTTCGTTTAACGTCTCGGCGGGGCCCCGCTGCGGCAGCCACCCGCGAGACTAAACTCAATAAATCCGACAGACATAAACAACGTTTGATTTGCTCGTTGCGCTTCGAACGCAACGATAATGCTTCCCGGTATTGTTTTCCGTCTGTGGCTCGTCCCCGTGACGCAACAACGAGCGTTTGTCCGATCTGTGTGTTGCGCAAAAAAAAAAAAAAAAAATTGTTATTTTTATTTTTAGCGAGAGCTCAGAGGTCCCGGAGAAAGGCCACGATCGTCGAGCGATTTCACTCGGCCACTCTCTATTTTGAAATTGTATCGTTAATCACACCCTCCCCCCCCCCCCCCCCCTCCTTTCTCCGCGATAAATTCACCGGAGGGATCGCCGGGAAATTATCGCACTCTCGCCTGGTGGCGACCACCGAGCGAATACAGGGGAGAGCGGGGCAATATGGAGCACTGGGGCAAAAGGCAATTTTCCAATAATTTTCGGACACCTCATTTTGCACCATCGATACAGTCGGATTTTCTGTACCGTTTCGCCCCACTCTTGCCTATATCGGTGGATGAAAGAATGAAATAATGATAATACTAATAAATATCGTGAAATAGATCACCGAGCGAATACGCGTATATCGACGGATGAAAGAGTGAAATAATAATGATGATAAAGATTCTGAAATAGAATAATTAAACAATATTGGCGACGATCGTGTGCGAAGCGCGCGGTAATCGTCGCAGTCGGCGGCTGGGCAACGACGAGGCGCTCGACCGATACCGGACCCCGGCTCATATTATCGGGTTACAAAACGATCCCCGAACGCGAGAGAGAACGACGGTCGGCAAGGGAGAGGGGGGAGTGAGAGCACGGCCGAGGTGCTGCAGGAGCGCGAACTCTCGCGGACCTAGTGGTAGCAATAAAATAAATCGATCGAGGAGAAGTTGCCTGTAGCCGGGTCTGCCTATAAAATAGTATAATCTACTATCGTGTATACAGCGCGGGGATCGTTGCGCCGAACATAGATCGAATTGAGGCTGGCTATTTATTTTTATGTTTTTCTCGTGTCCTGAGATAAAACACGATACACGATTAAAAATAACTGCGTCCCGATAATACCTAATGGAATATACATCTTAACGTCCTACCGTGGAAACTTGAGAAGCGAACACGGAAACACCGAGGCCCGTGTGACAAGCACACCTGTTTAACCCTCGAGTCCGAAGCCAATTTCCTGTCGAGAGGATAATAATAAATTTAAAAAATTGCACTTTCGCAATTTTTAAATACGAGCATAAAAATACACGATTAAATTATTATCGATAATTTTTTTATTTTGGCTCCGCTGCTCTTCGTGAACATTTTCGAAAAATGTTAAGAACAAAATGTAAAAATATTTAAAAAATTGTTATCGTACTCAGAGCGAAATTTATCCGGACGACAAAATGCGCGCGGATGATAAAACTTTCGGCTGTTTTTCGTGACGCGAATTAAGATTCTTGGGTCCGAGCGATTAGCCGAGTAAGTTCGGCCACTGCGTCAGCAGAGCACGACGCCTCTGTGTGCTCCACCAGATCCTGTATCGAGTTACGCGCGCGCTATGCCGGTAACACGAAATATCGTCGAGTTCGCGAGGGCGTCAGCGAGTAACGGTAAACCGCTTCGCTCCGACGTTGGCACTTCATTTATTTTTATTTTCATTTCACTTCTCGGAGCTTTCGCCAAAGTAACTGCTAAGTATCATTGTACACGCCGGGTACACGATAGCGTTGATAAGAGCAATGAAACTGGTCGTAGTTTGTTACTTATGAATTATAGTTGTTTCGTTGTTTAACCGTCGGTTCGGTGCCCCGAGCTTTTCCTGATACCGGGCGATAGAATGAATTCTCGAGCGCGCCACGTGCCAGCGTCGAAAAGTGCAAAAGCCCGATAGAGCGCGAACCGTGCCGAGCGTCCATTATAAAATAATCTCCTGCCGCCACACAGTGCCCGCCGTATACCTCTTTCTACTTCCTCCGCCTCGTGTATATACGCTCTCGCTAAATACCATGAAAAATGAGTTACGACAAGGAAATTACCTTGGTACGCAATTATGTAAATGTACACGCTACCGTCGGACGCTGGGTCCGCGCGCGCAGGGGAAGCTATATTATGTGTACGGTAGCTGTCTACTTATTGTCAGACGGGGGCGCCGCCAGGCGCCTTTTCCCTCTGCAATATGTATCACATACATTCTATCTACATGCCGCACTTGCAAATTTACTGAATAATGTGAGACTTCGTGTAACACACACTGTTCACTTTCCTCCGGTGAGAGACCATAGTCGTTACGTATGTGCATAGGCGAGAACGGGGCAAGACGGACCCGTGGCCTCCATTTCAGACGATCGAATATTGACGGGACGTGGAAAGTTGGTAAAAATTCTCCATTTTGCCCCGACCTCCACTACGCTACATTCAGGTCAGGGTATACTCGATTAACTTTAAAATTGTCAGGGAAATCAGGGAAGGTGGAGGGAATTTTTTTTATTGCTCTCGGAAAATTAGTGACTATGGAACGAGGAAAAAAACAACGAAGCTTCTTCCACGAACAAGATTTTATTCAACAACTGGAGATTCGCATTTACCAGTTAAATAAATAAATAAATGCATACTACTTTGAATAAAAAATTGTAAAAATTGAGCACTCATTTGACTAGTGTCCCACGCACTAACTACGTTAATAAACATGATCAAGCCTAGTTGCGAATGCGCTACAGTCACGGCCGTCGAGCATCGCCTGCCAAAAAAAAGAAGCCAAAAGACGACTTTCCAAAATATAAATAAGGCACAATAGTACAAGAGATAACAACAATCCAGGAGAAACTACCGGTGCGAACAAGACGACCAGGCGCTATTCCGGAGAACGGCTAAAAGCCCGTCCAGCGACGGAGATAAGGCTTTCGCCGGGACTGGATGCGGAGGTACAATGGCGGTACTCGTCGGTCTTGTACGTAGCGGATACGACGCGCCACCGACGAAAATGGACGAGCTAAGGATATGCAGGGATAAGGATAAGGATACGGCGTTTGGCTCACGCCGAGGCGGTTACTTCCCCCGCAGACGAGCACCACGATTACTGCAGTCCACGGCACAACGGGCGAACCGTAAAGAGATTCCCCGAGTGAGGGAAACGTCGTCACTCTACGACCTCAACGTTTCCTCCGGCGGTCGCGCATTTTGATGTTTCCATCTGGTTCTCCGCTCCGGCACTCGGCAAGTGGATACTTCGGCGAAACGGAAATGCCGCGAGCGCCCCGCGTGATCCGCCGTGAAGAAAAACGACTGGAGCCGGAGCGTATATTCTCAGCCCTCGTAAAAGTGCAGTCACGTAGAGCGGGGCGGTTTCTTCCGCGATACTAAATTTTTACGCGATTCCTCGGAACCGGCCCGATCGTCGCTTATCGAATTTGAATGAAATCTGAGAATGAGCATCGAGTCGCCCCCCCCCCCCCCCCCTCCTCCGTACTGCGACGGACGATAAAATTCCTGAGATCGTTCGCCAGCAGGCACGGATCGTTTTACATCGTTCGCTCGATCCACGCCGCAATTCGACAATGTTGCGGAGTACCGAAATCGAACCTTGGCCGGTCGGGGCCGCCCACGCGCTACCCCCAATCTGCATTGATATAGGACGCGCTCTCCTACCTGCCTCGCGACTACCTATCATAATATTGACGTCCTGTCGGCGATAAGAGACGCGAACGCCCGAGCGGTATGTTTTCGACGTGCCGTAAGGGAATTCAGCGAGCTTAATCTACGGTATGCCTGACACTCTCCTTATCTCTGGAGAGGCCTCCGAGACTCGAGGGGCCAACGGTCTCTTGTTATTTTGCAGCGTGACGAACGAACTTCCCAGACGCGATGGTAAAATAATGAAATCGGACATTGCTTCTTTGACGAATTGAGATTTAAAAAATATATACATATTTTTGTATTGAAAAATGTATATCGCTATAATCGTGTAATTGCTAATTTCCGGGTAAATTTGTCTCGTCCTCCAAGCTGCGCAGAGGTTATCAGCGACGTTTTCAAACACTCGAAACGATAGTTGCTCGAGTGCCTCGGCTTGGGGAAAAAAACGTTGAGTGATAACGATCCTGATTAACATCGCGAGGTGGTCGACGATGGAATGCCGCTGATCGGTCAAGTGCGAGTTACAATTTGTTTCTACGATACTTCGGGATCGGCGCTAACAGTATAACAAAGATTAGATTTCGATAATAAAGCGCTGCGCGCGCATTCGCGGATTACATCGCGCACGGGCTTATCGGGATTTCGCGAATGTCCATGGATTCACCGTTCGGCCACTTCCGGTCTTCTGGGTAATCGAGCGATCGCCCCGCGAGGCCTTGGTCGAGATACGCGCTATCGACCGTTGGACTGCGGACTCCTCGAGAGCCGTCGCAGACCCAAATACCTGCGACCATCCCGATGAATCAAGCCGCGGGCTTCACTATCGGTGAAGTGAAAAATGAATAGAAAAAATTCTTCGTCCGCCGATAACGCTATATCTGTCTGTGTATTTCCACGAAACAAAAAAATCGATTAGGCGCCGGCGACCGATTTTAATTTTTTTTAAAAGTACCTTCTCGCTAGAATATTTCGCGAATTTGTATAAAAATGTATGTTCCTTGAAAAAAAAAAAATTGCAATACCTTCTCGGAACATTTCGCGGTAAACCAAAACCAAATATTCGACTGCCAATTTTTCTGTGGAAATACACCAGTTCGGTGTATTTCTACGAAACCGAAAATCGGCGCCGGCTGCTAATTTTTTATTTTTTGCGAAATACCTTTTCTGTAGAATATTTCGCGGAATATGTACATGTTCAGTACGCTTTCACCTGCAAATTTTTACATCCCGCTGACAAATCGATCCATGGAATTTGCTGCCTGTGAAGTGAAAAATCAAATGTTTGCAAATGTTTCGTTTGTGTTTTCCTTTGCCCAATGGGCCATCGACCGGAGTCTTTCAGCCCGTGTAGCTCCTACATGTTTGCTTGTGAGCCTTCATTTGAGGGGAAGAATATGAGTGCGATGATGTTGTACATGTCTTATTTTAGGACAATTATCACGTACCGTTTCCTTGTTCGACGAGGACCTAGAATTTGCCAAGATCCAACCTTCAAACGATCCGAATAACAAGTTGATGTGCCAAAAAAAAAATCTTGCATTTGAGGGGGTGTCCGTGTATCCATTTTTATTTGCACTCATTTAATTAATTGCTTAATTTTTATCCGTGATTTCTCGGCAGAATTTTTTTTTGTACATTTCCACCTGCACATTTTTTAATCCCGCGCTTCACACAATTGTAACGGACGTGAGAGCAGTAAAAAAATTTACATTAGGATCGGGAGATGTGGACGGGGGGATCGCTCTTCTCGTTTTGCTCGTGTTTCCGCTGGTCGGAATCGTCGGTGTTGGGAAACGCTTTATTTTTCGGCCCGCGACCTTCGCGCGAGCAACAGGTGCAGCGCTCTGTGGCCCGTGCCGCGCTGTTCGCTCCTCTCGTCTATCGGAGGTGTGTTTGGCCGGCGTCGGGGCCACGAGGGTCCACGGGAAACAAAAGAGAGCAGATAATCCTAGCGTCAAGAGAAATCCCTCAAATCGATACAACATTCAACAGTAATATCAATAAATTTTATTACGCGTTGAAATTTTCCAACATCCTATTAAAAAAAAAACAAAAAAACAAACATTTTTATTTATTTATAAATCTCGAAATATCGAAGGTTCTTGCGGTCGCTTAACGCGTGTCAGCCTTGAACAATTCTCGAGCGCCGATGTCGCCAGGCGAGCGTGAAAACAACCCGCGAGGTATAATCAAGAGACGCGGCAGCGTCTCGGCGCCGAGTACTTAAAAAAAGATTTTTCAAGCGAGTTGAACGAGACAACACCGAGTATATATCTACATAGCGAAATAAAATGTTTGTTGTGAATTTTTGAAAAATTGAAATATCTCGTGCCCGCTTATAATTACGATAAATCGATTACACCTTGTGTACCGACGGTAATTCGATGCGATAATAAGGATGATTAATTGATGCGCGATGTTGAAAATGTTATTTATAGGTAACCGAGTTGAGCGTGTTCGATGATCGATCGTCTTCCACGGCCATCATCGCACGCGCGCACTCGCGCCTCGTTTTAGACTCCGGACTCCAGACTGTCTGACACGGTAACCCGGCGTCGTCGTCCTCGGCGTCGCACTCGGTTAGCCAATAACACGGAAACCTTATCGGTGCGTCCCACGGCCCTCGTTTCTTATATCTCTTCTCTCTCGCTCGGTCGACTCTCCCTCTCGGTATCCTCTTCTCACTTTTCTGGTATGCTAAATCGCATTCGCCTCGATGTCGCGGCTCAATTCCCCCCACCGGAGCTGCTCCTCTTGTTATTATTTCCGCTTTTTGGCCTACAGTGGGCCTAAGTTGCGGCTCGCTGCAGCTGGCGATCTGCCAATTTTTTTATTGATTTTTTTGTTTTCATTTTTCGTATTTTCGTTAAACTTTCAAAGTTTTCCGGTCGACTGGCAGTTTTCTTTTCCTTTTGCGTAAAAAAAGAAACGAAAACAGTGACTGTCTGCTTTTTACCGGAAAGTAATTTTGACCCGCATGGGAACCGTTTTTTTTACCGGGTTGTGTGAAACTCGTTCAGGTCCCTCATTTAGCTGTTCTCTTTCGCCGAATAATAAGCCCCCCCGAAGCCAACGATACGGATCGAGGCTGACGAGGTCATTCGCCTTCTCGAAATTCGAACTCACGATTTTTGTCGAGGCGAGGACTGACCCTCGACTACCGGTGATACCTTGACGCTGTTACCCGCCTAGTATTTCGCGAGGCTCGGGAAAGACGCGGAACAAAGCATCGCCCGATCGCGTCGCCGCCGACGGGCCTTGACCGCTTCGCCGACCTTCGAAGCATTAAATTCTCATTCCGTTCAATATTTCACTTATTCCGTACCATCTACGAGTCGCCAGCCTCCCGTACTGTACATTCGTCCTATTCCAGTTTTACCGTAATTTTCACCGACCGACAATGATGTCCTCCGTATCGCGCTATTCTCTCTACAACAACTTACCATAGATTCCCTTGCGAATTCCCATACGTTCGACCGGTCAATTTTTTTAGTGTATTTTGAAAATTAAATTTATTTCTCGCAAGCCAAGAATTCGCTCGTTCAACGCCGTGTTGTGTCATCGTGACCAGAAGCGTTGGCCCGCCATCGTCCGGCCAGAGGGGTTGGCGAGGCCCGGCACATTGTATTCCATTTATATAATCATTTTCACTGACCGACAATGATATCCTGTTCTACAACGACTTACCATAAATTCGCTTGCGAATTTCCACACGTTTTACCGCTAGTGTATTCTGAAAATTGAATTTATTTGTCGCAAGCCAAGAATTCGCTCGTTTAACGCCGTGTTGTGTCATCGTGACCGGAAGCGTTGGCCCGCTATCCTCCGGAGGGGGTTGGCCGGGCCCGGCGGCCAGATCTCTCGGCTTCAGCAACATAAGCGGCAACGGTGACGGTGGCATAACACAGCGGCCTAGAGACCAAGATGAAATTCGAGCTTCCGCGAAACGCCGTAAACCCGTTTATCGCGGCTGGACCCGACGAGCCGGGCAATACGCGCTTCCAAATTACTTCGAGTGAAGAGTTCCCGAGACTGCTACAAGCTTTCCCCGGTTCCTCTCGTTGTGGTCTTCGTACGTTGGAGCGAGGGAGGCCGCGCGCTCCGCACTCCCCCGTCCCGTTTCCACTCCTCTTTCGTTTCTCTCTGCCCACACCGCGTACAGAAATATACCGCTACACTATAGCCGAAAACGCCGAGGGGAGGGTAAACCGTCTCGGAAGACTCGCGGCAACCGTAGAGCGGGACGGCGATGAGGAACGTTGATGATGCCGCTGTTGCTGCCGCTGATGCTGTTTCGCTGGATTGCCTTCGTGTTTTGTGTTTCTCTCGTTTCTGAGAGTCCGTAAACGCAAGCACACGCGCATCCGACCGCTAATTCGGCACCTCTCGACGCCACCCCGTTTTCTCGTCGGGCGCGGGAGAGCGCGAGGAACGACCGTATTCAGTTCGCTCGAGCACGGCGTAGGAAGAGGAAACGTGAAACTACGAGCCGCCCAAAACGAGACAACGCTCCCGGGAGCGCACAGTCGTATTCCCCCTGATGATACTCCACGAAATCGTCAAACGTAGCGAGAACAAAACATAAACGGCTGGACGGACGGAGGAGCCGAGCGCCACGGAGCTTATTTTCAGGGATGACTGCTCGCATAGTGTAGCATCAGCGAGAGATACGTTTATCCAACGGAAACTAACGGGCTTACAGAGAACCCTCGTCTACTGGATTAATTTAAGTTTCGGACGGATTAATTTTAAGTCTCGCGTATTTAATTATTATCTCGGTTTATCCTCGGATCGTTGATGATTATGGTCGGGGTCGCGAGCAGAGTTGCAAGTGTGCGGATGATGTCGAGATGCGACGATTTATGTTAAAAGGTTTTTCACGGGGAAGAGTGTTCGGTTCATGCGGGGAGACAAGGATCCTCGAAAAAAATTAATTATTATCGCCTGAGAGAAATGTACATTTTACTTTAATACATTTTTTTCAATTTATTTCTCTTAATCCAACATATTTCTCTGCTACGCGGATACAATTTAATAAAATAAATTTAAAAACATTTTAATCAAACGTAGTGCCTCCTTGAACGAGAAAAAACCAATTTAATTAAACAGTATTGCATAAAGTGGTACATGCGGGGAGAGAAGAATCTTTGAAAAAAAATGGAGTTACCGTCTGAGAAAAATTGACATTTTACTTGATTACACTTTTCAATTAAATATTTCTTCGATAGTCGATATAACATATTTCTCCGCTACGAGGATGCAACTCAGTGACAAAAATAAATACGCATTTTAATCAAACGTAGTGCTGCCTTGAAGCACAAAAATGTAATTCAATAAAAAAGTTTAACATCCCCTCTCCAAAGAAAAAGTTATATGGCGACTATTAATATTAAAAAAGTACATTAAATTGATTTTGTTCCTATTTCTCTTTCCCGTAAATTTTCCGAGACGACGCTGCAATTTTTTGCACGATCCTCCCTTCCCTCTCCGATATGAATCCACCGACGATCGAGCGCACATGACAATATTCCGCGTAACGTACGAAATTTAGCGACAGAGTAATTTCGACAGGGAATCCTGAAAGTCCGGCGAGGGAGTGAGAGGAATAAAAGCTCAGTCGGTGAGGACAAAGCGTTGCGCGGAGATTCGCATGGAAAGTTGTTCCCGCAGCGAAGAGAACTGATATTGCAGACGACGATGCATTCCGTTTCAGGAGTATAACCGCCGAAGGAACGGAGAGATGGAGAGGAGAGGAGAGGAGGGACAAACTTTGCGCCCACTTTCCCCATAGTACTAGTTTCCCCATTCTGAGGGAAGAGACATTCAACGCCACTGCGCGGGCGGCGCTCTTCTCTGATGTCGGTAGTTCGATAGGGCTCTCGTCTTTACTCTCCCGAGCTCCCTTCCTCAATAAGGGCTCCACGCTTTCTCTCCATGCGCCCCGTTCCTCGTCTCTCCCTCTCTCGTCTTGACGAAACTTCGGAAAGTAGTAAAGTTTCCACGTGTATTCACACTAGTTGTACTCTCAGCTTTCCTCACTTCCATTCGCTCGTCCCCGTTATCGTGCCTATATATATGCGACACGGGTTGGAAATTAAAAGGACAAACTAACCCAATTAACTACCGAGTACGATCACAGTTCGCCAAAGGCACGTCAACGCCCTTGGGTGCCGCGTGCCTCCTGGGTGCATGCAAAAGTCTCGGGGAAACTCTGTTCAACTTTTTTAGCGCAGCTGCGCGGGAATGAAAAAGGAAGCTGCAAAGTGGAGATCCGCTGGCAAAGAACGTCAGCGATATCGAATTTGCCCTTGCCTCGAAAATAATAAAATTCAGTAGAAAAAAAAAATTACCATAGCTGGAAAATTAGATTGACCGGGGGTTATTCGTCGATAAAAACTTTATTTACATCGAAATCGGTTAATTAGAATCTTCTGCCTGCAGGAGTTTGAAAGAATTTCAATTATGCTAATAGATTAGGAAGCCAGCTGTGTAGCGTTTTTTTTTTTCGAGCTCGTGTCGATCGACGGCTCGGCTTTCGTGTCATCGAATTGAAATTCCCTTCGTCCCGCATTTCGCGTAACCGTGCATGCGTGGCGTTGCGCACGCACTGGCCTGAGTGACTCAATCTTGACACGCTAGCGAAGTGGGTGCGTAGGGCGAAAGCGTCGAGCGGCGACGGACGGGTCGAGTTCAAAATTTTCTTTCGGGGCTCGCCCGGCGAGGCAGGAGGGTCGCCACCGATAGCACCAGAAACGGCAACCATAAATCTTTGGAACCCTTCCCAGAGAACTCTAAACCGGCCCCAACTAGAACCGTGTCGAAAGAAAAAGCGCCCCTTAAAAAAAAAAAAGTTCGAGTAAAACGACGAATACATCGCCTCCCTCGGGGTTTTACGCTGCAAATATTTGTTTCCGTATCCGTGAGATCGATCATTTGTCGACTTTGAAAAAAAAAAAAAAAACGGAAACGAAAAATGAATTAAAATTCAATAAATCGTTGTTTCGATCGGGCATATTGACTTCAGCGAAAAATATTAATTCGTCATCCACCCTACTCCGTGGTTTCTCATATTCCCCCCCCCCCCTCCCCCCCTCTCATGTCGAGTGCCATCACTCTCGCCAATCTGCGTCACAGCTGAGAATCTATTCCGAGAGGATAAACGCGAGCGTAGGTTGGCGGCGAAGGAAAAGGACTCGGGGGATGCTCGAGGAGTAAGCGAAGGGATGATGAAAGAGATCGGAGAAGACACTGCGTAGGTAGAGCGGGGGGGTCGCGTAATTATAGGGGTCGAGCGCGTCCGCCCTTGGGGAAAATGAGAAAAACAGAGACGAATCGCGACCGGGAATGTTCCGAAAAGGCTCCTGGCCACGTGCAATATACGCCGCATTCTCGTAAACAATTATTTTTCTCGATTAGACCCGCCGATATCAATCAACGACAGACGAAACGTGATTAACTGTCCGGTAATTCGTCGAAAGCGGACGAGACGCGTCGCCGCAGTTCTTGCCGACTCGCGTGTATACGCGTAAGCTAACTGCAGGGGAGACTCGGGCCACAATTTGATTAAGTTGTTTACAAAATGAGAATGAGAAATGAAAAAAATTGATTGAGACTTCGATCGAAAAAACTGAAAATCTCACTCGAATTTCGAACGAAGCGAACTTTACCTCGCAAGTAGTTTGTTAAATGCTGAAAGTACACGGATCTGAAATTCGCGGCGGAGCGAGCACAGCTCCGGCCTTGCTCCCGGTAGGAAATCTATTGGGTATTGCGACGACTTACGCAATCCCGCTGGATTCGCTCGCTCGCAGGACTCTCGAGCGAGTCGTAGAACGGCAAAAGTAGGAAAGACGAACGACGTAGTTGCGCGGCACGTTGAAAAAAAAATCAATTCAGCAAGTTCGAACAGCTAAAGGGGTGACCTTTATCACGGAGCGAAGTTACCGAATTACGCCGACTTACGCAATCCCCGAGTTATTGTCGACCGTTCGCGCTGCAAAGAAACACCGTCTGGTACCCTTGCTTTTGTTGGCCTCCGCGCCTCTTACGGACGAGATAGGCCGCTCGACGAATAAGGCGAACGCAAAACTACGACCAAGAAGAAGACACGTCCTTGTTAGCTCCTCTATATATATAACATATAGAGTGTCATGTGTATATACACACGATACCTATATGTCCCGCTAAACTATAATACGGATATCCCTCCTTCCCTCGCGGGGTCCTCTTGCGGTATGTTACGCCACGTTACGAAACTGCTCAATCACCTTCCGCGCGCTCTCAAAGTTTCATATTGCCGCTCACTTGTGTTTTCTTATCCAAATCGGTACTTCTCTGTAGCTTTATTAACCGGACGGCTCTTTAAAGAAAATGTGTCTGTCCACATTTTTTAAATTAATTTTCTAATAGTTATATTATAGTGTTTCCGAAAATTTGATTATTATTTATTGTTATAACAAGTAATATGTATATTATTGTAAATTCTATTTACTTATTCACTTATTATTATTTATTTATGGTTATTGTAATTTATTGTGTCAGTCGAAGTACACGCAGGTAAAGTGACGAAAAAAAAAGAACTGTTTCTCTCTCCGAGCGAAAGAGCTCGGGCATATCCGTGTGTCTGTCGAATCGCGAGCGGTGTCGAGTAAAAACATGGAAGTAGGCCAGATAGACGGCGAGCCGTGAGCTACAGAGCTCTCGTCGGCTTGTCGGGCTGCACATACAGGCTCGCCTCTAGATATTGCGACGCAATAATTCACCGTAACTTTCGACACAGTAGGGACAATTTGCGCGAGCCAAGAAGCAAGCAACCAGCGGCAGAGCTCCGTGCAACGAGACGGCTGCTCTCTTCTTCAGCTTCGCTCGTCGTATCCTCTGCCTTGTGCGATACGTGTGAGTATATATACATATATATGTACTCGCGGAGAAACGACGTCGACGATGACGCGGCTCTTGCTCCGGAGCTTGTTCAGCTTCACCTGCATATAGAAAACGCTCGCCGCTGCCGTCTCGTACGTCAGTGCTCCTACAACCGCCAGGAGTAAGTACGTAGTAGAGCGGAGTACAAACGGGGCACGTAAGAAGGAAAGGTTTTGTAACAAACGCGAAAAAAAATACAACAACAAATTTTACAATAAATACATACATTTTTCAAATTTAACCGGCAGACGAATTTTAAAAATTATCTGAGCTGGGCGGTAAAAAAAAATTGCGCACTCAATAAAAATTTCTTCTCCACGATATTTTCATGCAAATAATTTTTTTCTTTCTACAAAAAAAAAATGGTTATGTTGATAAGAAAAATAAGAGATGTTTATTGAATGTGCAATCTTTTTGTTCGTTTTTTGTTTCACTGCGCGCGAGAAACATATATTGAGCCCACTGTTAAAATTAATAAACCACTAAATGACATATCGTCGATAAATTATTGAATTTTTTTTTTTTTTTTAAATAAAAAATTGGCTTTCTTTTTACGGGGTTGCTGGAACAAACTCGCGATCGGCTCAGACTCCTCGCTACCCCGTACGGAGGTACGGAATACTTGTACGTTCCGTGTGCATATGCCTACCTATATAACGTATGGCGCAGAGAGGTAGGCACCCAGTTTATGTAATACCCTCGCGCGGTACTACACCACCACTATATCATTACTAAACATTTATCAAATATATGTGTTCGCACGTCGTGTCACACACACGGACACATACACGACGAAGGACGGAACGCTCGCGCGCACACATGGGCAGGCATAAAACGAAGAGTCGGGCGCGTGTACCGGGTCGCTCGCAATCTCACACAGATGCACACAGTGCAAAAGAGGCGGACACACGAATACACAGATGCACGAGCAGGGAGAACTGCGCCGCGACCTACTTGTCTAGGCCACTGTGTCTGCGCGTTTCTCTCTAATGCTATCCCACAGTTATATATATATATATATATACATATATGTGTGTGTGTGTGTGTGTGTATGTATATACATATATATACATACATAAATTTATACATATATATGTATGTATGTTTTCTTCTTCTTCGTTTATCTCCCATCTTCCGTCTTCTTCGTATTCCGTGAATCCGACGCGTGTCCTTCCGAGAGACAGCGTCCAACTATCGCTCGGCGAATTTCACTTATATCTAAACTCGAAGAAAAAAAAAAGTACATGTATAATGTTTAAAGCAAATGTGCTTCAGCACGAGAATAAATACACTCTGACCGTGCATACACGGTAAAAAATAAATAATCGTTTGTACATTTAACAAACATTTCTTGTCCGACGAAGATCCATCATTTTTTTACTTTCTCGTCACGTACGGCGCGTGTAAGGACACAAGTGTTTTTTGTTTTGTTTATGAATCGTATTTTTAACTCTAGAAAAATTATAAAATTGGCGAGAAAATTATAATGTGGACTTTTGAGGGCAAGACATGTTACCGTGCGAAACATTTGTTTTTGGAGTACCTATCATTCTTGTTTCGCGAGTTTTTTTCGTCGGGGGTGTGCACGACCGTGTGAGCGTGTTCGACATACGAGGCCAAATTATTGCGCGGTTCATCAGGCCGGAATCGCGGATGCACACGCGCGCACGCGTGCACGTAACGACGAGTGGTTCGTCCGGTGAGCGAGTAGTTTGTACGGAGAACGAGCGAGCAGCTTGAAACGTATGCGGCTTCCCGTCACTGTGCAAAGTGTTTCAGTGTCGCGTGTACAGAGGGAAGCTTCCGGTCCGAGTAAATTTTCGCGGGACAATAAATTGCGCAGCGACTTTTCGTGGATTTCTGCCGAGGGGAGATAGAGCGAGGCAAAACGGCCCAGTTTTTCTATTGATTTTTCTATGCAAGGTATGAAAAAAAAAAAAAATTCACCGGTATCAAAGGTCCATCTCGCCCCGCTCATCTCCCCTACACATAGCGTGTCGGCGGTCGAAGCGGAATGACGGGTGGGGGAGCGAGATGAGTTGCATTTCCGTAAATCTCGCGTGTAAAGACGCTATGACTGAAATCGGCCGCGGTTCTACGCCTAGGTAAACGCAGATTTGCGTGTCACGATTAATATTTGTTCGTACATAAAAGCCTTTACGCGATGATAATTGGCAAGATTCGTTTCGCATGCCGGCTCTGTAACCCCGAGGTAGTCGAGACCCGTGAGAACTCGGAAGTGTTCTCCGAGCGGAGAGTTACGGACGAGATTGTCGGCGGAACAAGGGTAAAGAAAAAAAAAACAAAAAAAAAGGTGTTAAGGGCAACAGGTCTCACGATTATACTATTTGGAGGCACCGGAAACCGGAGCGGTAAAGACGAAACACTTTGAAACCGGGTATAACGGGGCAATACGCGTCCCTTCCGGTTGCACTCGTGTTACGATAAAGTTGCGGAATTAAAGAACCGGAAGTGACGGACGGACTCACGCTCAAGAGTCATCCATTCCCGACTCTGATCAGAGAATCGCAAAGCAAAATAGACCTCCACACCCAGAAAAATAATTTATTTGACGGCCACCGTTTATTTGGTTTAAGTAAAATATTTATTTGATTTAAATGAATATTTATTTAATTTAATAACTATTTACTTAATTTAAATAAATATTTACTTAAATCAAATAAATATTTTTCTGCACTTCAGATAAGATCCCTTTTTCCATGACCCAGAAAAAAATGCACAAAAGCGGCCCATTTTGCCCCTTCTGTGTCTCCAACGCGTTTCGCAATTAATTAGCTGCGAAACGCGTTGGAGACACAGAAGGGGCAAAACGGGCCGCGTGAATATGCGCCTCTTCGCATGGCCAAAGTTTTCTGAATGAACTTCGCCGGAATGTCGGGCTGAAAAAGGTTTGAATGAAGTTGACTCAGTAGCACTTCACCTCCCCGATCTTCCACGCCCCTGTATGGACCGACTTCTTTGTAGCCTTCGTGACGGCAAGGAGGGAGAGGAGTGGATAGTCGTTAAACGTTAATGAAGTCGCCGTTCCTTTTTCGCCTCGAGACAAAAGGGACAACTACCTGACCGAAGTTTTCTGAATGAACTTCGTCGGAATGCCGGGCTGCGAAAGTTCTGAATGAAGTATCAGTCTGTGTGATACTTCACGTCCACAATCTTGCACGCTCCTTTTCGGAGCGACTTCCTATGGCCTTCGGGGCGGCTTCGCGGAGTGGTTGGTTGATTGAAAAAAACAACTTCGCGAAGGATGCAAGAAAGTTGGTGCTGTTTCACCGGGACGATAGGAGAGCGTGGAAGAGAGGGTCTCGTGCCGCTAGTCTAAACAACAATTAAATACAGTTACGAGGACGGGACCGGATTCCATAGAATCTGGAACGCGACTGTAAAAAAGCAAAGTAAGCGGACGCCTTCCTTCTCCTCCTCCCTTCCCCCTCGATTCTCGCTCATTTTTTTTTTTTTTTGTCGTGGCCTCTCGCTCGTGCATACGAAACTACAGGTTGCAAGAACGACCGGTGTTCCTCTCTATCTGGCTCCCCTTCCAGCGAGCCCGCAAGAAGCGTCGGCCCGGCAGCGGACGAGCACTGGCGGCAACACCAGACACTCGTCGGGCTCTCGGGAGTTCCGCAGTCGCGATTCCAGACTCGAACTCGAAGTCGCCGGAAGGAGAGAGAAAGACGGCGAGATTACGGCCAATACGACCGGTCCCCGATAAGCTGGTGGGAGTTTAACGGTAGAACGGGGAGGAAAAAAGAAAATCGGAGGAGGAAGAAGATATGCGATTGCGCATAGCGGCGGAAGAGAAAGAAGAATGGAATTTCACCCGGGTACGCCGTACACAAGACGGTCGACCGCTTTCTTTGCTCCGTTGCCCGGTTGCCCTGCAATTTTGCGCAATGCAGTCTGGGGGCCTCTCCTCGAGTGATGGACTACCTCGTCTTCTTCCCTCTCGAGAGCCGCTCGGTGCGGGCCGCTTCATCCTCGCTCCGCCGATCGGCGAGAGGTCGAAGAGGCCCGCGAAGTGGGAGATTTGTTTGTAAACAGACGGTGTGCAAACGTCGATGAGCCGGAGGGGTGGGAGGCGGCAGGTGAGGGGAATCGGCAAGAAAAGAGGAAAGAGCCAGCGGACGCGAGTGAAAGGATGAGCGAGAGAACAGCCATAATGCACCCTCGCTGCACCGGTGAGACGTGGGCGAGGGGGAAGGGAGAAAGGGAAGCTACAACGGAGAACTGGCGAAGAGAGAAGTCCGCGCACCGGCTATCCGAACCTACCGAAGAGTGGAGGGTACTTTCTCCCTCTTGGCGTTACGTAATCCGCGTAGCTGCGACGCGGCCCCGTCGATCCCCCCCCCCCCCCCCCCCCCCCCGCCCCTTCGCCGTGAACCCCGCTTCTGGCTCACTTTGTCGTTGTACACCTATACAGGGAGAGAACCGGCAGCAACTGCGCCGTCGGAAACCTCCGACGTCTGTCCGTCCGTCCTGCGCGGAGACTGACCTACTTGACCGTCCCTGCCGTATCGCGGGTCGCGTACACAACACTCGCCGGGCATATTTTTTTCTTTTTTTTTTTCACCGTTTCGCTGCATGGTATCTGGCACGTACGTTGTACCAACCGGCGGGTTTAATGTAACGTTCAGGCGGACGGACTTCCGTCGATTATCGAACATTGGGAGAAACAAACGCGATTCCGAGGAACAACTTAGATTGGGGAGTGAAAAGTGCCCGGAGAAGTGGGTTGTTCTTTGGATGGGGTGGAAATGGTACGGTTTGCAAGAAGGTGCGCGACAACAATGTCGGGGAATGAGCCCGAGGACCCTCGGGTGTGATTACATTGTGGCCAATCACAATTTCTCGATTATCCTCTTCACGCTCTGTCCTCCCGGCCAGCTGCGCTTTGACTCCGTCGATCCTCCGAGCGGACAGCTCATCTTTCCGGGAAGAAATCGCGACTGGAAATAGCACAATAGGGCGCCGAATCGTCCTCGCTCGTCGGGCTAAGCCGGTCATGATTTTTTTCTAGGCTTCTTCTTCATCGGTTACACTGTCATGTATTTTTGAAAAAATGTTCTTCACTCGTCTCAACGATCTCGCAACGGCGAACAATGGTTTCTGGAGTTGCGGATACGCTTTCTTTAGCGTGTGTGCGTACGGTGTGCGGAGTATACTGTGAAGTTAATCGTACGGGTGTACTTCGGGGCTTACGTCCTGTTTCCCCGGGACGGAAACTCTCATCGCGAGAGACGAGACCGCGCTCTGCCGGCTCATGGGAATTCGCGTGGTCGCGTAGTCCTACGACCTGGCGTCGCGGTTTCTCACGACCCGCGACTCTCTCGAACTCTTCTTCCCCACCGCCTCCCGGTGCCCTCTTCCTCCACGGCGGCTCCTCCACGGGAGGAAACGTCCTTGGACTCGTCCGAGCGCGAAGCTCGGATCCTTTTAATAGAAAATTTAACGGTGAGGAAGGAGTGGAACAGGAATGAAAAAAAAAAAAAAAAAATGGCGCCCCGAAGTTATTACCGGAGCTCCAGAGACTGAAGGGCTCCTTGCTCCTTGCTCTTCTCTTCACGCTCGATCGAACCGGTGACGCACCGGGTTATTTTTATTCGCGATATTTCTCGGAATACCCCGACACGAAAAGTGGGGGAGATACACCGAAGAGGAAGAAAAGTTGTCTCGGGTCTTCGATTGATGAATATTTATATTTTCCAGGTACACACGCACGCGACTCACAAAGACGATACTTATTTATAAGCCACACGGTTGACTCCGTGCGCCCCGGCGATTGCTCCATCGCAATCCCGCTGGCTCGGTTCTCTTTCTCGGTACCGAGAAGCTGTTAATATTTGTTATGTCTTGTGTTATTCGCGGATCTTGAAACGTCTCCATGACTCGGCGAACTTACATGTTTTATGCTTATTAGCTGACGTCCTCGAGGACGTCGCAGTGTCAACGAGACACTTCGGACTGTACCCGAGAGAGCGGAGTCCGGTGATTCGCGAAGAAGATCTAGGGGGGATGGAGGGACGAGCGAAAGATCGATGGGAGTGGACGGAGCTCGCGAGAAACGAGGTGTCCGGCGTGTCGCGTAGATTAATCATGGATTATCGGTACTGTGATGTATTCCGTTTTGCTCTTGGGCGGCCGGCTTGTTTACGAAGAGTCTCGAGACACTGGACGTGGGATTATTTATTGATACACATTACAGGTTCTCTCTCCTCTTGTTTTATCTCGAATCTTTTTTTAATTTTTTTTTATCATTCTCGCCTTGCGGGTGAGTAACGCTGCTTCCGGTCTCTTTTACTTCTCGGTGCAGCGGTCCAGCTTCGTTTATTTTATTTGACCATTTGATTATGACCTCTTCGGGGAATACGCAATCCACCTGTTCCCACCGTGTCCAATCCATAACTATACGCTCCATAACCCTTCTTCTATTCATATTTACCTGTACGCTTCGGTTATTATTATCAATGTTATTATTATTTTTAAATTTTTATTGTTATCTTCTTCGTTATTATAATTCTATTATATTACCCTAGCGTTTATGTTGGCTCGCGCGCTCACTTGAATCGCATGCCTCATAACATGTGGAAATCTATTCCATATGGAATGTAACTTCGAGACTTCAAAATCCATTCCATTTAATTGAATTTTTCCATGTATGACTATGTGCAATTTTTTGCTAATTTCGATGTTACTTTATATTTCTATCTATGATTTTGTGCGGCGCTTGAGGGACATGTCCCAGGGCTCTGAATAAATGTTTCTCTCTTTATTTCCTTCCGGTTCGTTTTTCATTTTTTCAGCGATCGAAACTGTGCCCGATCGGAAATCAATTTTTCTCCGCCGATTATCGGAAACTATCTCGGTGGCCAACATTGCCCGCCGATACACGGTCGGTCTTATCGCTCAAATCTGGCTCAAACCGGCGAGACTCGCGCGCCCATTCGGACCATCCGGTATCTGGTAACTCTGTCCAGTAAAATCAAATCCCTACCCTCGGGACACTCTGCAAATATTTTTCTCCTATTCCAACAGACGTCCCGAGAATAATATTTCTCCTCCGCAAACATCGCCCAAAATATAGGCCGCTGTTGTGTGGAACATGGAGAACGGTTTATTATTCAAATTACGACAAATCCGAGCTGACCTTCCAATGCCACTTTTTTTATTTTTTATTTTCTTCGTCACTACCTGGCCTCTCCGCCGTTGACCACGAATATCTTAACCCGGCGAGAGATACGCGAGAATTAGAGTGAAGCCGGTCAGCTACGGACGAGGGATTATCCGAGATCCGAAAGTCCGGAGAGGTGTGACCTCGCGCCGTAGAGGTACCAGATATTATCGGGGGGATAGCATTGTGCTGGCCACGGCACGAGAGGGAACACAGAGGCGATGCCGCCGTTCGCGGGAACGACCCTACCTGCCCATCCGTTCCCGGTATCTTTAATCCCGGTGCTTTTATTTGCAAAGGGTATTTAGGAGGAAGCGGCAAAAACACGCCGAGCGACCGCGTCCCCCGTCCTCCCCGCAGGCTCCTCGAGGATTCGTCTTTGTTCGCGTGGCGGTCTTCTTCATTATCCTCCAATCTGATCGCCGATCGTCGAAGGCCGATGCCGAGAGACGCGGAGAGGGCTTTCGAGAGCCGGGGAATTCCGTGCCGCACGTGACGCATGCACGATGCTTTTTCAGGCCGCCGATCGCGCAGGGACGTCCCGCATATCGCGATCTTCTCGTTGCACAACCAGAAGATCGAGACTTGCATGTGCAAGAAAGAAAAAAAAAAACAAACGTTTTTTGACAGAAAAAGAAACAAAGAACAGGCAAAACACGAACGAGATACCTCAGAGCCCGATAAACAGTAACACACCAGCGAAACGATGTATTGCAACACTCCACGTGCCAATCGGTAAAAACAGTTCGCGATCATAGGTCGTGGGCCCGCGTGGCGATAAGCCGTTTCGCCGTACGTGTAAAAATAGAACACCGAACAACGAATACTAGCAGCCCACAATTTTTTCAGAGACCCGTTTATTTCGGAAGTTACACGCCTCCCTGCCGATAACGAAAAATCGCACGTGCACCCATGATAATCTTATAATAACTTTCGACATGTTTTTTTCCCGACAAAATGAATAGAAAAATAAGTGGATTTGGGACACGTAACCGTAGTAGAGTGTGTCGACCGCCGAGAACCGAAGGGGCGTATCTCGAGCCGTACGGTGCGCAAAACGATGCGTAATACGCCTTTCCGTAATTCACCGACTGTCGGTACATCGCTTGTTATTTGTGGCCACGTCCCACGTGCAGACTTCTCTATGGGCGATCCGCGAGCTCGTAGATTTGAAGATCTTAAATCGAGTCGGCAGCCCACGTGAGGCCAGTTACATATTCTCTCGGCTCTCCCGGCCGAGATATACGACGTTCCGGCGAAATAAAGCACCGGCAACAAAATCCGTCCGGCAAACTAAAGCACCGCACCGGCAACGAAATCCGTCCGGCAAATAAAATAAAGCGTATTCGCAGATCTCGGGTAATCGTTGTCAAAGCAGAGGAATTTGGTTGCCGGGTGGCGCGGCGGTCCGGCAGCCTCCGGGATGTCTCGGTTCGCCGGTCGAGAGACTGAGGTAGCAGGTATCGCACGTCGTAAGTAAAAGGCGTCCGCGGTCCCCTGTCCGATCTTGAGGCTGCGGTCGGGCGCGCACACGACTCACGATCACGGTCGCGTTCTCGACCCGTGCACACGTTAAAAAAGCCGCGGTTCCTTTTTCGGCTCGAGGCAAAAAGGACAACTCCCCGACCGAACCCGAACGAGCGAGCGGCGGGAGGGCAAGGCACGACGGGAACGAGAGGTATGAAGAGATCCACGATCGCCTATCCCACTAATACTTCTCCGGCTCATCTCCGTGTCAGATATAAATCTCGCGTTGTAAATCAAACATAACGACGACGGAACATCGGAGGTAGTTCGCGTAATTTATTTTCATCAACGAATGTGCATACCCGAACTTATAATTCATTTGGGTTTGCTCGCGCGTACTCGTATCGCATATATATAGTTACGACCGGGCGAGATCAACAATACGCGTGTTTGGTTCTGGGGCGGATATTGTTCATTGCAATCACACTATTTATCTCAAGTACGAACTGTCAACCGTCCGCTCTCTTTGAACGGCTGATCGAGACTGTAGTCATCTCGCCGATCGATAATCTGCACGTTCGTCATTTGTCGTACCGAGCCATTCCAGTATGGAAGATCTTGTGCCTCAGTCGATTCTCATCTCTATATTCGTTACAAGACGTGTGTACGTAATTTAATTTAATTCATTTAGCCATTCTTGCCTTTTAGGACTTCATAGTATAACATACCTTTTACACATGAACTGTACAAACTTTCTGTATCTATATTTTTTATATCTATACATATATGTCATTCCGTACGATTCATTGATTTTTAAGGATTATTTATTACAACGAGAATGGTTTATTTACGTGTTGGGCATCCTATTATTTTTTTTTTTAATTTAGTTAAATAAAAAACAAATACATATCGGCGATGTCATTGTATAGATAATGGTGGTGCTGCAAAGTTGTATATCTATGTATAATACGCCTCCATCGGAATCCGAAGCCGGATTCCATCGGAATCGGAGTAGTCAAGGCGTGCGCACTGTCGGAGCCCAGGACAGCTTGAGTCACACATATCGAGAGACAGTGGCGACGGCGGGAGCGGTGCGACAGCCTTCGGTTGTTGGTCTCGATTAAGCGATGCGGCGCCGTTCCTTGTGCCACAATAAAAGGCGTTATAGGTCCGGCGCCCCCACGAGTATTACAGTGACTCAGAGACTCTTCTGGAGTATGTGAGCAATCGGACAGCGATTGCAGCCGGTCGGCCGCCGCACTCCGGCGGAGTTTATGACGGCAGATGGTGGCGTGTGAGAGCCGAGAAAACGCTTCTCGACTGTCTCTAGAGCCCCCCCGATAGTGATGGACTTATGGGCGCAGGGAGAACTCGCGTGTCCCGGTGAGCCGCGAGATAGGAGAAACGATGATCCATTTGATACGACGCGCCAGCGCGCCTGCCGCCGCGGCTAAATCGAGTTTCTAATACACATGGCGCACGGTGAGAAATCACTGGAACGAAAATGCCATTTATCGTCACAACAATTTATTTTCATTGGCACTAATGACCGCGCATGCGCGACCCGGATTAAAGGACGCGGTTTCGACAATCCGGGCCATCGCGATTTAGTTGTCTCGCGAGCGAAACTCTGGACGCGGTCGTATATTAAAGAGGTCTCATTCGAAAACGATTTTGCTGAACACGGACGGAGAAGTTTGTAGACGACAAAACAACCTTCCGTTATCATTCAAATTTTACAATTTTGTGCTTTTTCTCAACTTTTTTCCTTAAACCAAAAATAACTAGTTTATGATTTCATGTCATTTGGCGCGAATAAATATCTATTCAAAATCGTATTTTCAATGATTCGATTTCTTTGTGTCGAATAAACATTTATTTTAAAGTACAAATCAATAAATAGTCACGAATAAATTTTTTATCGAAAGTAAAGAAAAGCCGTTATTTGAATCTAATAAAGATTTTGTTAAAGCAACGAAACATTTATTTCATCTTAATAAACGTCATTTGAAGATCGAAATTTATTTGATTTGAATGAATCTTTTTTCTGGGTGTATTGAGTTTGATGGTTCCAGCGAATTGCCTTTGATGAAAAAACATGTTCTCGTTTGTTTCAATAAATCATGTTCTCTTTGCCGAAGATAATATTGTTATTGACATTCGATTGATTTTAGTAACAATTTTATTATTCTCGGTGAATAAACTATCGAGTTCTAATAAACAAGAGTTCCGAACGATTCCGTTCGGAACTCTTTATGTATTTTCGGAGTAAACAGATCGAGGTCGGCTCGGACATCTGCCTCATTACTCGAAAGCGTTTATTTAATCCCCTCCCCCCCCCCCCCCCCCCTCTCGCTCTCTCTCTCGCTATCGCCTTCCCGCCTTCGGTGTGAAATTGTTTTTTCTCCGACGAGCAATAAAACGTAATAGCCACGTCCTCCTTTTCCGCACACCTAGAGAGGAATACATCGCGACTGTCCCGAATTCCATTCGTGTGACGACCTTGCCATCGCGCGCGCGCGCGCCTGCGATTTAGCTGCGCCTACTTGGGAAAGCTCACTTGGCTAGACGCGCTGGAATTTTCACGCGACCGGGAGAGTGAACACAGCGAGCTACAGAGACTGGCTAACTAATTAATTAATTCTTGAACTGGAGGGAGATTTTCACCGACGCCAAATCCGCCGAGCAGAAGCCGAGCGCGCGGTCATGCGCATGCGCGCTCCGATTAACTAATTTCCCGGGGTTGAACCGACCACCATGGAGGATTAATGAATCACATGCACCGGCTGTGGTGCATTAGCGAAATGGAATGATAACGAACGACTAAAGCCTCTCCCTCTCGACTCTTCGTCGTTCCTTGCCCCACCTGAGACGACTACCTGCACATTTTTAATTCCATTTTAATCAGACATCTCCAGCATTATCCACGATTGCGCAATGTCGATCGGAAATTACGTCCGGGATTTATTAATCATCTCTCGTTCGTTCCGATGGGAGATGATCCATTTTTTTTTAAATCATGAAAACAAAAATACTTTACGCGCGTACTCGGGAATATGACGTTGTGGGTATCGCGAAAATGCGCATGGCCCACATTTGTGCATCGTTTACACATAGGCCGCGCAACGCGGGCCGCTAACACACTGCAGCGACGACCGGGTCACGGACTCGGGAAAGCACTTGGCACGAATCTCTGAATTTTCGCAATTTACGTATATAATAGGGTTGCGCAATAATTTATGTATCTCCCTCGCTCTTGTTATTTCACTTCTCGCTGAAGCCACAGGAATGTCTTTTTTTCGTGAACGGTAAACACCGAAATATTCTCGTCGCTTCTGGCGCGAATTTTCGTACCGAATAGCGAGGTAAAACGATAATAGGAGATAAAACGAGCAAACAGCGGTAAAAAAATTAATCGGATTTCAACTCCAATCGCCGTTCTACAAAAATAAGTTCAAAAATCCATTTTTTTTTTAAATCCGCATTTGGTCAATTCAATTGGTCTTTTCGTTTACGGGCCGGCTGGAGTTCCTCGTGCGTCAGCTGACCGCAAAACAGACCTTTCGGTATTTCCCAGATTTTTGTTTTTTCGAACGTCTATTAATTGAAAATTCGGTCACCAACCGCCGACCGATCGTCGAGTCGACGGTGTTGTTTTTTTTTTTTTCGAGTTCCTATTATTGTCGTTACATTTGTCGCCGCTACGTTTCGAAAACGCAGTCGTTCTCTTTTCACCTCCTTCACCGGGCGTTTTTTTTTCTCCTCGTCCGTTCCGAGTGGGCTCGTAATCGGCGGTCGCGTAATCGCGAAACAACGCGGGAGCCAAGCATTGCGCTCTCGCGTGGGGACCCACGAACGAGAACGCACACTCGAGATATTTATCTTGGCGAGTGGGAGCAATAGCAACAGCAGCAGCAGCAACACACAGCAGAGTCAAAAGAGTCAGGAGAAAGTGTACCACGCGGAGACTCGCGAGTATAGAATACCTCTACATTTGAAGCCTTCGAGCCGGGGCGAGAGAGAGAGAGAGAGAGAGGGACCCGCGAGACTATACGGCGAATAGATTCTTGCGAGAGTTTCATAACGTCACAACACAGAGAGCACGAAGTGACCGACATACCGGCCCGCCGCGAAGAAAATTGCACCAGCACTATAATATAATGCCCGGATGACATCACTGGCCGGACTTCGATACTGACCGTGTGTTCGTAAACCTCTCCGGAGTGCTCGCGCACTCGATTAATCGATAATTCATCGCGGCGCATCTCTCCGTAACTCCACAGTATATAAAACAATAATAAAAAATATCTGTATTGAAGAAAGAAGCATTCGCTCTCGAGTGGCCGCTAATATAAACGCAGCATGCAATTTTTCTTGCAATCGGCGTGAGTTCAGAGAGCTCGCGGACTCGATTAATCGACAATTCATCACAGCGCATTGCTCAGTAGCTGTACAGTATGTAAAATAGTAATATTTATATATATATATTGAACAAAGAACCGTGCGCTGTCGAGTGTCGGCTCATACAAACGCAGAATGCAATTTTTCTTGCAGTTGGCGTAAGTTCGGAGTGCTCCTCGGAGTGCTCAAGCACTTGTTTAATCGATAAATTATCACAGCGCATCGCTCCGCAGTTGGACAGTATATAAAATAATAATAAAAACTATATATTAAAAAAAGAACCATTTTTCTTGCAATTGGCGTAATTTCGGATTGCTCGCACAATCGATTAATGGATAATTTATCGCAGCGCATCGCACAATACATAAAATAATAACAAAAAAATATATTTAAAAAAATAACCATGCGCTCTCGGGTGGCAACTCATGTAAACACAGCATGTATTTTTGTTACAATCGGCGTACATTTATATGCCGCCCCCTCTCGTGCCCCCTATGAAAGTCGAATGTATGGAAAACAAAAATTTATTCCAACGATACAAAATGTATCAGGAGGAGATGGGAATAAAAAATAGTACCGGTATTTTTCTATACAAAGCGGACGGTGGGCTGTCGAGCTGGAAGCACCGTTAGAAACTCGTAGATCATCGATCTCTCTCGATCGAGATAAGGGGGAAATCGACGGCGGTGTACTAAAGCCCGTACACACCGTCGGACAGTTTCGACAAGCCTCAATTAGATGGCCGGAATTTCAGTGTCTATCGGCGCTGCCGCCGCCACGATTGAAATTGATCGATCTAATATATCTTTCTACAATTGCCCTCGACCGGAGTCACGTGTGCCAATTCGGAGCACATAAATTAATTACAACAGCAGCACGCGCGAATATAAGTGGCCATCGGTGTTGTTAAAACTTTGCTACAATAACCGTAACCTCAGCCTAATTGCAGTAATTATTTATTTATTTATTGCCCCCCCCCCCCCCCCCCCCCCGTCTTCGGCCGAGGTTCTTCCCCCACTCCTATGAAGGATCGATGATAGGAATAATTTTTTTTTAGTAGTCGTAATAGTGGATTTATTAATAATATGCCAGATGGAACAATTTTTTTGACGTAGATTGTCGTGAAAACATATACATATTTACAATTGGCCATCGACCTAAGTCCTTCAGCGACGGGTCTGACATAATTAATAAAAATTTGTTACACAGTGTGAATGAGTAGTTGACATATGTTTATTCGGTTAGCTTCTTCGTTGTTCATTATTTTGAGCATCTGGTATGTTGTATGCGATGGGTGTTTAACTCTGCGTCTTATGTTTTGAGCGGGTTGCGTACATAGCGATTTTATATTTTCTAGTTGCATGGTATCGAATCTCTTTGTAAGTTCTTTAATTCTCATTTCTACTGGTGCAATGCCTGTGGCTTCGTATACAGTATTTCGGGGGTTGCGAAGCGGATTTCCAGGATGACGGATACGTGTAAGGCGCCGGATGGCGCAAGTTTCTGCTGTTTTTCCTTTTTTAATATCTGATTCTTTGTAATTTATGAAAATATCTTTGCCATATTGCAATATTGGTCTCCACATCGATTCGCACATTTTTATCAAGTGTTTTATGTGCCTATCGCGGTGAGTGAAAGTGATTCTTCTGAAGTGTGAGGCTCTTTGTGTAATTTTGATCTTACATTGTTGTAAGTAATGGTTAAAATTAAGTTTACGATCGATTTTTTTTTAACTTTGCACGCTTAACAGAGGCGTGGCAAGAATCTGGTCCCGAGCCTCGAGGACCGTGTGGATGCATGTGTGTATGCATGTGCGAACTTCCAGAGAGAGAGAGTGAGAGCTGCAAAAATTTGTTCGTGCGACTGTCGAGGCGCGAGAGCGAGGGGGGGGGGGGAGGGGTAACGTCGCGTTGCGGAATTCACTTTCACGTTCACGTTCACACGCTCAGACGGCGGGGGCTTTTTGTCAACCGTCTCGCGGTCTCGAAACTCGGGCGACCTCGGGCTGCGAACGCGCCCCGCGTCCGCCCCGGACTCATTCTCCGTTTGCTCTCTTTATTATTATTTTTTTTTATTTTCTCCGGCTCGAAGGAGGTGTGGGCCGTTCACCGATTACTATGGAGAACCCGAGCGGATCTCCGAAGACGTGCACGATGTGCCCTCTCCGCCTCGTCGATTTTATCCTCGATTAATCGAGCCTGCGCTCTGTCGAGAATGCCGTTCGACTCACTTCCGATTCCCCGAGAAATGAAAATTACGAGAATCAGGTTTATGGAACGCGCGAGAGGATTTAATCGTTTCGGTATCCTTTTATTTTTTTTTTCTTCAACATTTTTTTTCACCTACTTTGATTATAGAAAAGATATTTTGAAATTTTTTAAATCAAGCGCCCGAGCGACTTTCACTATATATAAGCCAGGAACCAAAATAGGTCAGAAGGAAAAAAAAATTGATCGCGGTGTCATGTAATGCCAACGGCAAGAACGCGTGCAGCCTTGTGTTTTAAAAAACATATTTTTTTATTTTAGTAGCTGATGCTGTGATTCGTCCTCGACGAGATCACGCGTAAACTGCGTGAGAGTGTTTGTCACGCTCACCTGAATATAAACTGCCACGACTCGCCGGGTCGTCCCGTTAGACGGAAAAAATAAAAAATAAAAAAATATATATAAAGAAAAATAAGAGATGACGCGTCGTTTCCGGGTGAGAATCCGAAACTCGAGGAGTGCGCCCCAATAGTCGCGGATGTAAAGCATCGGTCGGTCTCGTGTATCCGATTACCCTCGGGGACATTTCGAACCAGAATAGAACGATAACCGGGAAAACAGGGGAAAATGGAAAGCCGGGTGAAAAAAAAGCCGGCTGAAATTTAACCTCATCATCGACTGATGATCGTCAAAACGGTCGGTTAACGATTATCGGAAACCGTCCGTCTGAGCATCGACTTTAGTGCCTTCTCGTCAATCTCCCGATGACTCGCTCGCGAGCATTGTGAAATTCGCGCCCACGTACTCGACAGTCTGACACCAGGCTCGCCCCCGTCCAATTATGCGTGTACTTATTTATAGACGTTATTTCTTCCTCTGTTTTTTTTTTTAAATAATAGATTCCGCCAAGAGTCAACGCGGCGAGACCGATGTTATTCAAAGACTCTCGGGACAACAGCTCCGACCAATAGCGATTGCACAAACACAATAATAACAAGAAGAAAAAACACATCCAAAAATAGCCAAACTCAGTTCCGCAAACAGATGACGGTGAAAAAGATTTGAAACTCGCTGACCTCATGGCCGTTTCGCGAGCAAAGATTAATAAACGGTAAAACGAGTTTTTCTCAATCCAGCAACACACATATTTTTGTGCCTCGAGACCGACCATTGCGTAATCTCGCCGCTCCGCCGATAATATATGTTTTTTTCTTCTTTCTTCAGTACACTGAAATCGAAACGACGATACATTTATAAATAAATTTTCTATAAATAAGTTGCTCGAATCAACAAATTGTTTTTAAAAAATAAAAATAAAAAATACGTAAGATATTCTTTAAATGGTCGCGATCCATGAGGTCCATTTGCGGAGTTCCAGGGGTAAACCATACAGTGTACAAAGTCGAGGTGCATGGTACGTCTATTTATATAACTCTTGTATCACATGAGTCTGCAAATAGTTACCGTATGGGATTATGCAATCGTCGAGGAGACCGCAGAAGGGTACACGCAGAGGCACAGCGATGTCGGGGCAGGGAGAGGGGGAGGGGGCGAGGAGGGGGGGGGGGGTCGAAGGGGGTGGGGTTTCAGTTCGACGGCGAATGGTAGAGGAATGACGGGGACTCCCCCGCAATTGTGTAACGGTTCCGTTGGGCCGTGGATGGATCCGGCCAACGTCACTCGCACGCTTTTACGTTCATCGCTCTTTTTCCGGTCCCTCCCGTTCTCCCTCGCACTTTTGCTCATTCGCTCTCTCTCACTCTCTCCCGCCGACTCCGTCTCACGACTATGTGTTCCTAGTGTTACACAGTGTAGCAGTAGTTTACCGTAGTGTGCACAACACGCCACACGTGTATGCAGCATGCCTCTCGCATTGTGGAGCTACGGGACTTCCGGGGAGACTATCTTCCCAGGAGCGAAAATGAGCGCGCGACCCGATGCCAACCTGAGCCTCCGTGCAACTGTCGTCAGACGTATGTACAGTATAGCGTAGATTGAACACACCACTGCGACTTATCCATACACAGCGAATGAAACATTTGTAAATTGGACAAAAAAGTTGCTTGTCCAGGAATTTTCACAATTTTTTTTTTTTCTTCAATTTTATCATAGTTTTTTTACTCACCGATGGGTTTCGTTGACGAAAAATGGTGATATTTATGAGATAAGAAAATTGTGGGCTTTCGGAGAAATTTTATAAAATGTACGAACCGTTTTATTTTTTATTTATTTTCGTTAATTAAAAATATAACTGGCGACCGTATAAAGCAGGGATTCAGCCAGTTACTTCGAAAATGAAAAATTGTTCCGAGAATCGGTCCACAGTAACTATTCGCCAATCCAAAGCTGTGCCGACCTCGGTAAAATCGCGAATTCCAAGAATTTCCGATTTTCCCACAGCTCTCACGAGGCTTCCGCGGATGCCAATTATTTCAACGCTCTTTCCGCATTATATCGGGATTTCAGCGGACGTGTTTTACCGGCGGGGCTTACGGCTAAATCCGGAGAGCGATAAAATCTTCAAAGAGCCGTTGTATGCTCGCGCGGGCAACGTCATTCGTCTAATCTCCGGCTGGTTCGACGGATAAACGTTTTTCCGCGTACGGGAAGGTTTGCGAGGACGAAAGTGCCCACGTTGCTGGATTTCCTACAAAAAAGCTCATCGAACACGAACGGGATATAGGCTGTTTGTTGAACGCTCGGTCGTGTCAACGGATCTAGGAAGAACCTGCCGAGCGCAAACACTCTGGAGCGGGGGCGCCTCCGTGCGTACGTCGCACTATCGGCGTAGTTGAGGGCGGGGCAAAACGGAACACCCGGGTAAAACGGACCAGTGTCACCGATTCGCCACGGGACATTTTTGCGTCCCGCTTTTTCGTACTAGTATCGCAAAGTACTATTTTTTAAGTCCATCTTGCCCCACTTTGCCTACATATATCCCTGCCTGTGCAGCTTGAATTCGAAGGATGACGTTGGCATTTAGCGCGTTCACTTGTGCAAACAAAACGCATGACGGGGCGCGCGCTTCCTCGTATTCCCTGTCGGCTCGCGGTCGCGAGTGCACGATAGTGCGTTACAGAGCATACAAGCCCGATTGCGCCGCGGGAACGGCTCGTGACGCTGCCCTGTCTTATCGCACGTTGCAAATAATATCGGCGCCGAGTTTCATTGAAAAATGTAAAGAGAGTAAAGAAGAAAAAAAGAAGCGCGAGGGAGGGAGCGCGGAACGAGGATCGATCGCGCACTCGCCTCGCGGGAGCGTGTATATTCCATGAATGAAATGTTCCCTCGCTCCGCAAAACGCTGTTTATCTCGTACGATCGCGCGACGAGCTCGTGTCACGCTGTCCGCCTATCACGCCGCCGCAACTTCCCCGATTGGCAATGAAAATATACATTTTCCACCGGCGGAATATTACCAGATAGATAGATAGAAATTTCAGGGCTTATTCAGAATATCGCTAGGGTTTATATTCGCAAAAACACACATTTTTGATAAAAGAAATATTTTAAATAAGTAGAAACATTTTTTGTACAAAGAAATAGTTTTTTTAAATAAAATGAAGCATTTTTGCATGAAAAGAAACATTTCTTTATAAAAAATCATTTCTTTTTCATCACTCGGTGCAGTAATAGCAATTTTCGCACCTTGTGATGAAAAATTTCGTACATCCCTCGTGCGAAACACTTTTTCTAACTCGTGTGATTACAGCACTCGCCTTCGGCTCGTGCTGCAAACTGACACTCGTTAGAAAAACGTATTTCGCCCTCGTGGAGTAATGTACTATTTCACGCTCGGACATCGAGCTGCCTGCGTCGGCGGAATGGCCCGAGTGGGCTTGGTGTCTGAAAGCGAAGAAGTACATCGGGGCGGGGGCATTATCGGAGACGAAGAAGAGAACGTCGTCGGATGGTGGAGCTTGGATTGAATGTCAGCCACGCGCGCAGTTTCGAATAACGATGCGACCCTCGCAGCTTGACACTCCGATTTAATACGCGACGCGCGAAATGAGCTGGCATCGTTCCGCGAGCAGTTACTTTAAGATACGTCCATTTTTACAGTGGCACTTTTGTGTGCGCTCCGGTTCCCTTTGGCTTTTGCCATAATACCGCGTCGTTCGTGGAATCCTCCGAACCCCTCCCGCCTCCGGGCGCGAGGCGACACTTTGTATGAAATGTCCACGCGCGAAATACCGGAAACGGAGCGAGGACACCGAAGCTTTGCGAGGCATAAAAATGTCGCGACACTCGTGCACGATCTTCTCACCGCAAACCTTTTAACGGAGCAGATATCGCGGATGCTGAGGAAACGCGAGACAGAAGAGAACACCGGGGTAAAACGGACCATTTTTAACGTATTTTTCGCGAGACGTTAAAAGTTTCATCCGAAATGGAAGGCACTAAAATGGCACATGTCGCCTCGCTCTCCCCTACGAACCTTCGATGATTTGCTCCGGTACAGAGTAGGAAATCAACGAAGCCACTGTACGTATCTCCGAGATCCACGAAGCTGAAAAACATCGAGAGATAAGGAACCGCCTAGGAGAAAGAAGTCGTTTCGTGACAACAATATGTAGCACTTAGGCGTGATTTTCTCACCAGCCGCGAACCTTTTAACCGAGAAAAGTGGATGTAAGAACACTCGGGATCATATTCGCGAAAAGAGATAAATAAATCAAAGTAACGGCAATCGCTGACCGTATCTCGAAGAATCACGAAACTTAAATATCGAGAGATGAGTTTTCACCTTACACGAGCAAGCGGATAGTTTCCACTTATGCTTTTTTATTTGCGACTCACCGATTACCTTGAGGCGATTTCATTTTTGTTTTTATGTCTGGAAGGGGGAGACAGATATAATTTAATGTCGGTAAGGTAGGTTTCCTCATCGATCCGGGACAGCGCGTTGCCCAAACATTGTTTCACGCTTCGTCGCTCGAAAAACCGCTGAATCTCGGTATTCGTTTCTTTCCCTCGTTGCCGCAATGCAAATAGTTGACCCGAATTCGCGCCGAGTACGGAGAGCGCAAAACCGCCGTGATATTCTATAATTTCACGGCATTCCCTTCCCTGTCTCTGTCAGCGGCGCCGATTACGGGAGAACGTTAATTACGAAAAAAAAAAAAATAGAAAAGTAGGTACAGCATTGTCTCATAGTAGAGAATCTTCTCTAAAAAATTGTCTCTAGCCTGATTCGGAACACAGTGAAAAATTAAAAAATTAAAAAATTGAGACATTTCACTCCCGAGTCAATAATTGAGACACCGCGAGCAAATTAACTCATTACTTTTGTACATTGCGACGCTTTGTACAGACGCTATTATCCATAAAAAAAAAAAACTATTGTACAATCCCTCGGAATGTTTCTTTTTTTTCTCGTTATTTCCCGTACGTTGTCGGAAGGCGGTCGTACCTTGTGCATGCGTGTTTCTTAACGCGGTTAATAATTACGGTCAATTATATTTGTACGAACAGCGTCGTGTAGTCGACACACAGCCACTATCTCACTCTCTCCATCTGAGAAAATTGTCGTGTTATTATATATATACCGAGATATTATTTTGATCGTATACCTCTCCCTCCGTTTGTGTGTACACGCTGACAAGTTGATTGGTTAATTGGTTAATTAACGCCCGCCGAACGGCGGAGAGACGGGCTCGAGGAGAATCGTTGTTGATGTCGTTTTTTTTATTTACTTTTTTATTTTTTAAATAACCCTCTCCTGTCGCCGGGCAATTGTTTATCCATCGTTATCCACGGTTCGTCGAACTGATTGTCGGCGAGAACGGACGTGCCTCTGTGCCTGCCTCTCTCCGCGTTTGACTCTGTATATATGCATTGCGTTATGAAGTCCGCGAGAGAAAATAATTCGCGCTATTCGGGCCAATTAGCGAATACCTGATGCTCGAGTACGCGCATTGCTCCAGAGGATACAAGTTAACTATCCGGTCCAATAAAAATGAACTCCCGCGAACGTAAGTTACGGGGCTTACGTACAACCATCGATGTATTAATTCATCACCGATAAAGTTGTATCGAGCGAGAAATTATTTCGCTGGCAGCGGGGCCTGATAATAAATTAACACGACGAGAATAGAACACAGTCTCCAGAAAATAAATAAATAAATAACGAAAAAAACAAATACTAAAACAAACAAGCACTTTGGAGGGAGAATACTCCAAAGTGCATTGAGCCGATTGCAGTACGTTAATTCGATATCAGCTGCGAACCGCAAAGGCCACTTTGATCAAATAAAATGACGAAAATCAATACATTTTTTCGTAAAATCTTTTTTTTTCCTCAATAGCCGTCGTATCCTTATCTCCGATCGGCGAACGAGTAAATCCGCGACGATAGCCTCGATCGTTCCGATAAATATCTGATCGTAGATTTTTGTAGATTGAAAAAAAAAAAACAATTATCAGAGAAAAAAAAAATATGCCTCTTCGGCCGCGATCGTCGGATGAAGCGATGCCGCACCGGCAACGAGCTCATCAGCATGACGACCGCGCCAACTCGAGTCTCGGAATTCCATTCGAGAATGGCGCGAGCCCGATTCGCCCGCAAAGTCGCGGGATGCTGGGATGCACTCTCTTGCTGCAGCGCGCGGTGCGACCGGGTCTCGGAGGCTCTTTACCTCCCTCGGTTGGGCTCGCTCGCGCGCAGCCATTCACAAAGCGATGCGCCGGGGCATGCACAGAAGAGGAAGAAGGAACAAGATGAAGAAGAGGAAAATGAAGAGAAAGAAACGGATGAAGATGAAGAGGAAGAAGAAAGAAGAAGAGATCTCGCGGAGTTCGCCCCGAGGGCCACATAACGCTGCTTATACATGTGCTGTAACTGTATAGTATATATATATATGCACACACCTCAGCAGGGAAGAGTGAACAACTGCCGCGAGATACCGCGTTGGTCCAGCGAGGTAGGAGCCGCGCGGAGAGCGCCTAGTAGCGGCACCCTGAAAGGAGTCATTACCTCGGGGCCCTGATTGGCGTTTCCCCTCGCACCTTGTTATTTAAGCTGAGGCCTTAAGGCTTCGACGTGCTGAACACTCCGAGAGAAACGGAGATGGAGACGGAGGGAGAATACGCAGGCGCGCGTCTTTTACGTACCACATGGTGGAGGAATCGTACAAGAAACTCGGTAATAACCGAAGAGAGGAGATGAGAGGAGAGGAGACGAGAGGAGAGGAGAGGAGACGAGAGGAGAGGAGACGAGAGGAGACGAGAGGAGAGGAGACGAGATTGAAAGAATGCGGCGATAAGGAGGATGCCACTGATGGAAGGAAGAGAATTATTGCTTATTCCTCGGCGAGACTATCAAATTTCAAATTCTCATCTCTTCGACAGTGATTGACGCGGAACCGTCGGCGAAGTTCGAGACTCTGCTTGAACCTTCGGCTTCCGAAGTACGAAAGCTTAAGGTAGTCCTTGTAATAGTGTTCGCTTCGCATAAGTTTCAGAGAAATGGAGGGAATTGCGAACATTTCTGAATGGTACAAAAATCTGAAAAAAATCGAGCGTATTAAAGGTGCTGAAAAGATTAATTTTGCGTAATGATAATTCCAAAATGTTATTAACTAATTGATGAACAATCAGATTGATCAACAAATCTCCTGGAAACGTATGTTTTTTTTCATTAAAATTATTCGTTCATTTTTCCAAATACGTATGAAATTTTTCAGATTTTCGAATTCACTTTGAATTTTGTGACTTTCTGCACATTTTTTGCAAGTAAAAAAAAATAAAAGTGTATTTAAAAATCTGAACAAATTTATACGTATTCAGAAAAGTGAACGAATCACTTTCATAAAAACAAAAGTTGGTTTCCCGGGAGATTTGTTGAACAATTTGATTGTTTTTGTTATTAACAATTTGGAATTTATTATTTTGCAAAATTAATCTTTTCAGCACCTTTACTATGCTCGATTTGTTTCAGATTTTTATATCATCCTGAAGTGTTTGCGATTCCGTCTGATTTCTCTGAATCTTATGCGAAGTGAACACTATTCGCAAGGACTACCTTAAGCGTACGCCATTGCCGCCGGTCGAAAGGGACTCAGGAAGGACGAAGGAGTAGGAGACTCCCGAGGGCTCGCCGGACTCGACCACATGGACGCAAGGGGAGCTTCGCGAATGCATTCCCCAACCTGGCGACGCGCCTCGGAGTGTATCCCGCCAGAGTTGATTTTACATCGCAGCTGTGTAAAAACGTGCGCTGGACAAACCGGAGCACAAATAGAGTACTAAAAAAAAAAAAATCATAAAAAAATAATTAAAACTCTCCTAAATCGGGATGAACTAAGAACTGTTAAGTTCTCGTAGTAACAGTGAGGTGGGAATGTAGCCTACTTCTCCGAGGCAATTTTTCCCGGATTGTGGAACTAATTACAACGATTTTTATTTTTTTTAAATCTTATTTTGTTTTGTTGTTGAGTGAACAGTCAAGTCGTAGATCCGGTCCCGTCCGAACGGCCTTCGCCCGTTGACGTCCCCGTTTCATCCGGATCTCTCCTTCACGTACAGTTTGTTTTTTGTTATTTTCTTTTTTTTTTTTTCTGAATGCGAATCGAGAATAGAAAGGTGAGCGAAAAGGGATCTGATATCAAAGATCCAGGAGTCTGCGGCGTTGCACTCGACTCGGGTATATTATGTATAATACTGCAACGAGCCGGATTATACGATTACATTCACCGCGTACCGCAGCATCGTAGCTATCGTTGCGGAAAGCTCCGTGAAAAATGAAGGTGCTCGGGGGATAAACCGATTGCATAAACTAGCGCCTGGCGTCTGACCTCTGCGGTCTCGCCTCCGCGAGTTCTACGTTCTCTCGCTCTCTCCATCGCAGGGAGGGAATCCGCGCGAGCGTTTGTGCGAGAAGCAGCACGAAAGCCACCGTCGCGGCCACCGCGAGAGGAGCGCTGATTTGTTCAAGTACGCCGGAGGCCGCCGCGCCGAAGTGCCAGCACGCGTGTTATTTATCTTAAACTTTATGTGCCCAGAGTTCCCGCACCGCTGCCGCCGCTGCACCGTGAAACTCAGCGAAACACCGTTGAATACCGCGCGCGGCAACGAGAACAGATAGTATCAAATTGTATATCTGTTTATCCGATACCCATACTTTCAGTACCGGATGCGGCCTACCGCGCGAAACTCAACGATAATTTGGCAGCATATTTCGCAATTGCCAACTTTGAATTCGAATTCTCGATTGCGATACCCTTGCCGGCCCATTTACATCTCTGGCATATAATAACGATCGTGATATAATATACTGTTGTGTGATAATTCATAATATAATCTACATAATAATAAAGTTCACGTCGATTGGTCAGTCAAACCTGTATTCACGGGTACTCACAGACACTCGCACGGATACTCGCGAATACTCACAGACACTCACAACGGGTACTTACAGAGCACAGATACTGGAAGCGTGCGAGCCAACTCAACTGCTGGTGTATTATGTATATAATAATAATAATATAACATATAATATATCATTTTAATTATCATTAAAATTAGTTTCAATCGATAGCTCTATTGATTGAAATTGTAAATATTTATAATGTTTCTCTCTCGAGTCTCCATTCACGGGGCCCTATTTCACGGTGGCTAAGAATGCGTGAAAGATTTTTGAGCAACGTCGGGGCGAGGGTGGGGGCGATGAACGGAGAACGAGGATGAAGAAGACGACGAAAGAATCCATCGTCGTTCTATTGCCATCGTTCGATGCGCCGTGGTGCACTTTCATCATGGTTTAAACGCGGGCGC